>JARJEC010088468.1:0-17866 GCA_030264575.1 Tachinus sp. AB-2021 | reverse complement strand
TATCATTTTCAATATTCCTTGTGAACATCTAGTAAGCAATCGTGAAACTTCCGTAATATAATATGCATTATTGGCGTTACATGAGGGAGTTACATGAAATATTTCAATAAATTTATGTGTGATAAATATTTTCAATATCAATATATGATCCATTAAAAATCAACCACAACTAAACTAGTATATTTTATTTTTATTTTACCATAATTTAATTAATTAATTTTTTTTTATTTAAGTACTTTGCATTAATCTTTTAATTTTAAATTTTTTAGATTAAAAAAAAAAGTTAAATATACTCACAAAAATGTCACATCTCATAAAATAAATCTGTTAATTATTGAAAATACATTTGAAATATAATGCAGTTGGAAATTAAAAATTAATTATTTATTATTATTATTAATAATATTATTATTTATACTTTAATGTGTTTTAATTATAGACCGACGATATTATATAAAAAGTTGCATTATTTGTTTATAATGCACTGTTAACTATCGGATAGTAAAGTGACCTATTTAATTAAAAACTCATGTATGACATTCATGAACTTTTCATTAGCGTTTGGCAGTAAAATCTTGAATCTAAAATTAGTTTTTGAATAACACAAGTATTAAGTTATACAAAGCTAATAATACAAAATTTTAACATACGACAATTATATCAATATATCAATATTATAAAATAAAAATATTTGATAGAATGAATGTATATCAAATATAAGTAAAAATTCTAATAAAGTAATGCTTTTAAAGTAAACTGTTTTTAAAATACTGCGAATGGGACACAAAATACCCATACACCTCGCTTACGAATTTATCAAACTATGCAGCTTTTTTAGGGAGCCACGTTACTTTGGTAATAAAATTTAAAAAATTAAAAAGGTAGTTCACATAGTTCGAAAGAGGGGTCGCGCAAACAATAAAAATACATTGCAGAGAACAAGTTAAATGTTTCTGGTGCATAAAAAAAAACTTTTCAACATTTTATACGTATTTGCGCGCTTACTCGCTTACTGGTATGTAATTCTCTATTTTCAAAACTAAGCAAAGCGATTTATTTCTCAAAGTGCAAATTTTGAAATCCTTATTCCAAATACCTTAAAAAAAAATTGTGTATGCGTAGCGCGCAACTATTTTAATTAATAAAGTTGATACGTTTTTCTACGTTATGCTTAAAGTAAGTACAAGCAGAAAAAAATGTCGGCAAAAAAGTTTAATATTTTGTATATGAAACAAAAGTTGCCATCTTTACCTTGACAATAACGTAAGATTAACAACTCGAAGTATGCACAGAAAACACGAATATCATGAGTGACAGTGACAATATGGAACACTAAAATACACAGCTTCTTATAAAAAATTTATTTTGAGTTGACCCGCGACGGTTTACCTTTTTTTCATTAATTTTATGACAGCCCCTATAGCAAAATTTAAATTTGAAATTAAAAAATCTAAGAATAATTGTTTTCACACAATAGGCTGTAAAAAATGATTTTGTAAGTTGTAAGTTTTTTCTTCAAATTTTTTTCTTTTTTTACAGAGGATAAACTTCTCATTTACTTTTCAAAACATTTTATTTTAGTACATTTTGTACGCAGCTAAATTTGTTAAAAAGTAAAGATTGCGTTATTTTTTTAAATTTCTTTAAATATCGAAAAAGTTTTAGAAGGCTAAATAATAAATATAAAAATATGTATGCATACTTACGTTAGGGCATAACTTTATTAATGTTTTTAAATATATTTGGTCCATAGATTACATATACACGTAGTGGTTTGCGTATATTTTTTATTTGTTTTTATTTGTTTTTATTTGTTTTTATTTGTTTCTATTTGTTTTTGTTTGTTTTTATTTGTTTTTATTTATTTTTATTTGTTTTTATTTGTTTTTATTTGTTTTTGTTTGTTTTTATTTGTTTTTATTTGTTTTTATTTGCTTTATTTGTTTTATTTGTTTTTATTTGTTTTTATTTGTTTTTATTTGTTTTTATTTGTTTTTATTTGTTTTTATTTGTTTTTATTTGTTTTTATTTGTTTTTATTTGTTTTTACTAGTTTTTATTTGTTTCTATTTGTTTTTATTTGTCCTTATGTGTTTTTATTTGTGTTTGTTGAAATGCGGTTGTGGTGGTCCTATTGTGAACCTCGACGTTTTATTTGTTAGTTTTGTCTATAAAATGCAGGAACTTTTGCTAAAGTATTGTTTTCAACTCTTCAAGAGTTACCATATGATTTCCAAAGTAACTCTGCAACAGCACATGTTGCGTCTTTCAAGCATCTTAAGCTTAATATATCTTCTTGTATACCCAATCTATGCATGTGTTTGTTAAAACAACAGTTTCCGGTAATCAGTAATCGAATATCGGAGGTAAAACCTCTATCGTAACCTATTTTAATTCAACACATATACATAAACGTAATTGAAGGACGGCGTAGTCTATGGAAAAGTTGGTTAAAATTTAACAAACACAAATACTACTCTTTTAATTATTATGCTCAGTAGAAACTGTTTTAAAGTCAGTGGCATGTTTTGGGCTTAATGTTACACAGAGCAAGGTTAAGTGATAACAGTATGACTCCGTAATAAAAAAAACAATCAATAGAATGGCCGTTACCGTACGTATTTCTTGCAACAAAAAGCATGTTCAAAAATCATAGTTAAACCAAAATTTTATCGCGTTATAAAATAATCCTTAAGAAGTTTTATGCTGCTGGTCAAACGGCAAATTCCTATTAAAAAGTTTTTTATAATTATTTAATCTTGTCGAATAATCTGTTACAAAGTAAATTTATCTAAATTGACATTTGTCGTATTATTTGATAAAAATTAAATCAATTTGTATAAGATAAGAAGAAGTTATTTACTGTTATTTTTCTTTTTAATGTCCACGAGGATAGATTATTATAATAATTTACCATTATTAACTTTAATCATAAAGATGGTTTAGAGCTCTACTATGCGGTACTTCATTATTACAAATAAATAAAACAAAAATTACTATGTTTTTAACACAAAAAAGTTTATTTATTAAAAAAATAAATATATAGGCGACTCGAGTTTCGACTTATGAAGGTCACTATTAATTGGCTAACAGGTACAGAAAAATACATTTATATAGAGAAATATACAATTAAAAACAGATTAGTAATTTTGAACAGATAGTTAGAGTATACAAAACAATTAAAGGGGGGGGGGGGATTAATGGTTCACAGGTATACAGCAGATATTTTAAAATGGATCCGTTTTAAGGATTAAAAATAAAATATAATAACAATAAAAATAACATTTTTAAACACATTAAATAAATATATTCTCTATAACTGTTAGCCACTTGATAATGACCTTCATAAGTCGAGACTCGAGCCGCATATATTTTTATTTTTTTAATAATAAATAAAATTTTTGTGGTTAAAAACTTAGTAATTTTTATTTTATTTATTTCTATTATTAACTTTATTTATTAACATAATTTGACAAATTAATGATTTTTGTCATGTCAATTTATTGTTGTCTGACTTTAAAAAAATGCATTCTAATTAGGTTTCTATTTCTGTTGAAACTAGAGAAAGAACCAAATATTTAATTACGATTTTTGTTTTGGCTGTAATTCGTCTTTTTGTTGAACAGTAGTTAAAATATCTGCAAATAATATTAAACATTACAAAGAAATCATTTATATCTGCATTGTATACATTAAATCAGTAAAATATAGTTATAAAGAATACATAAATAAAATTTATTTATATACATATTTACATATGCAACATGCAACAAAATACATGTATTATGCTAATTGAAACTATTTAATAAATTGAATAAATTCTAAACAAGATTAATTTAATTTAATTTAATTAATAAAAAAATTAGAAAGTCCGGTGTAGAAGAGATAGTAAAATTTATAGTTTTGCTGCAAATAAGTTACTTTAATTGACAATTAAATAAGTTCTTAACAAAATTGTTTTATCAGCCATTATATACATTACATGGAAAAAGATTATAAAATCGTTTTCCAACGCATGATTTCCATTATCATTTATATAGCATGACTTAACTAGATTACTACTATCTATTTGAGCGATTAAAAAAATACACGCTAACAATCTCATTACCGTCCAATTAGCTACATATGTTGGCATTAAATTTATATCCATTTATCTCGACTGTTTATACTTACACTAACAAACATGGTAAAAGTAACATCGCATGGCATTCATTTTGCAAATTCAATTTTAAATCTATTTTAAAAACCAATTTTGCAATAGCACTATTAGAATAGCATCAATGTATAATTTAGTTTGAACTTATTTATTAAATTCTTTATTCAGTATGTAATACATTCTCTTGAAGTATTCAGTTTGAAAAATAAAAATGTTTTATTGTTACAATTTCGAGATGCGTACGGAATATGCGATGCGGGCCTACACAAATCATTCTTGTTCAGTCGGGAATTTTATATTTTTAAAGCCGATAGGATGCAAATATACCATTTGAATGTATTCGTGTGATGACAGGGGAAGTGAAATGTTGATTGAATGATTGAATAACATGATTATATTCGGATCCAACAATATGGGTATAATGTAAATAGGCAAAAGATTATAAAAACCAGGTACGTAAGTGATGTGTAATTAATGAGTTAAATGGATCTCTTGGGATTAATATTGTAGTAGTATTTATGTACCCGCACCTTGTAAACATTCCAATTATTTATAAAATCGCAATTAAGTAATGAACAATAAGCATAATAATCTACAAAAAGATAACAATGATTTTTAATTCGGATATGTTGAATCTTTTAGAAATAATTGATAAAAACTTTAATTAAACTAAAATGAAATATTGATACCTACAAACGATTACAAATTATATAATATACTTTATGATAGTTATATTTAAACAAAAAAAAATCTTATTAAATGCTCGAGATATTAACTTGTGGAATTTATATATACGCATTTATAAGTTTAAAGTTAAAATTACACAAAGATAATGCAAATTTCAGTGGTTAGCTTGTTCTGTGCGATATTTACATTAAATCGTTTAAATTTTATATTATGTTATTATATACTCAATAATTTGATTATATTATTTTCTAATTGAAATAGTTTATTTGATAATTAAAAAACATATAAAAATTAATGGTTTGTTCATATACAATGTGATTTTTAAAATATCTAGATGAATGATAATTTTAACTCACATCTACCAATTCATTTAAAATTTCATTTTATTCATAATAAATTTCATTGACAAGTTAAATATTATTTTAATGTATTATTAATCTTAATTTAATTTTGTTTGGTCCATTTTCAGCATGTATTGGTGTAGTATCAAAATCAAAAATAAATAATTATAAATAAATTATTTTTATTTTAAAATAAAGTACTATAAATATTAGATAAATATATCTTAACAATTATTAAGTTTATTTTAATAGTAGGATAGTTTGAAAAGAATAAATAACCAATATAACAAAAACCGATCACAAACTTTTCGTCTTATTTAAATTTCTATAGTATGTTAAATCTCGAATCGTTATTATCGTTATAAAATCTTTTATGTTAAAAGTTAAACCAACTTGTTGGTAGTTATTTATAAATCTAAAAATGCATCAAATTCATATGATTTTTTATTTTATTTTGATAAATATCAACTTTATATTAACATATAAAATAAGTATTTAATATGAAAATCTATTTTAAAAACGTAAACATTTTCAGTAATGTAGCATCTAATAAATATATCTGATGTAAATATATAAATATCAGAATGTTTGTTTGAAAAAAATTACCTCGATAATCTAATTAATACGTAATGTTTAGACAGGTGCTTAAATGTTTTAAAATGTATTAACTAATGTATGTACAGTATTGAAAAAGGATAAATAAAACGTCTGAGCAATGAAAAACGGCGTATACGTTTTAGAAAGTTATAAATCATCAACAAATCAAATGTTAAATATTATGGAAAATTTTATTATATAAGAGCATGATTAAAAAAGACAGCAAGAGTAGATAACTTTTGATTTCTATTTTGATCTAGAACAATAATATAAATAGTGCAATGTATATTTACAGAAACATTCTAAAAACAGATTATGACTAATTAATAAGAAATAGAAGAAAGAGAGTTTTCTTCTATACATTCATTTTTTCTCACAGAATGCTTTATATAATGATATTGAAGATGAGTTGCTTTTATCAAAAATGTTGTTGCATAAGTACTCTTTTGCTCGAACTATTGATTTTTCTGTTTTGATATTTTTAACCCAATTATGATTAAGACTGCTAAAGACAGAACATTTTAGATTTGAAAATGTAAATAACAAATAAAACTTATGGAGTATAACATTCTACATCTAAATCATCCGTTAAATTAATTTTATATCGTTTATAACTGCAAAAATTATATATAAAAATGTGAAAATATATTCACTTATAATAGCAATATTAATGAAACTGAAGTAGATTTGGTCACTACCCTACTGCTTATGTTGCAAAAAACAAATTTGGTGATTTTGTTTTATTGTTATTTTAAAAAATATTTAAATTTTTGTATAATCACTATTATTAGTCCAGTTCATTTGATGAGCAGAATAGTGACCTGGTTTAGAGTTTTCTGCGTACAAAAGTGAAAGTGTAACGATCGCAATCCAAAACTTATTTGCCAGCTTTTAACACATAAAATTTATTTTGGTGGGTGTACCTTAAGGCACTAGTCTACTAACATCGGCTACAATATCTAAAATAAATAAGGTACATTGTTCATTGTGAATCAATTAGGGATATTTATATTTTTGTCTTTTAAAATAAACAAAAAAAAAGAAAGGAATAAATAAAACAACTTTTTCTATATCATATTACGAAAAAAAATAGTTTGGGATAAGATACATAATATAAATGTTAGATCACTTTAAGTTCACATTTGAATGAAATCAATTTTTTTATGTAATTTTAATTTATTTTATATCAAACGTTTAATTTTACAGCATCATATCAATTTGCAGGAATAGTACAGATAATTTATAATAAGCAATATTACAAAGATACTATCCGAACTGTGAGCGTTTCGCAACTAACCGCGACAGTGTTAATTTTGTTTATTTTGCAGAAATTATGTTATAGAACAACGGAAACAAAATAACGAGTGATTATAAATTACAGACACATATTTTAGTTTATTAATATTATAAAAAAATATATTTTATAGTCAACGTTAGGAATTTTTTAGTTTGGTTTAAATATAATACTATACTAGTTTTGTTTTAAAATAATGTATTTAAACAATAAATATTGATGTGAAAAATATTGAAACTTAATTTTTCTACCTAGAAATTAATTTAGACATAAAGAAATCATTGTGTGCAAACTGGTCACGCTCGTGGAATCGCGCGATTATTTAAGTAGTGACCAGTGCCGGTTTAAGAAGTTTATTTGTGATGCTACACATAAAACATTTAGAACCTGTTTTTTATTACTATTGCAGAAACATTAGAGTAGATTACGGAATGCGAACACTTTAGTGAATAGTTTAGATCATTAGGAGTAGAAATTTAGCCTAATGTGATTCTCCTGTGGAATTTATGTTGGGTGTTTTAAGCCTTTCTGTTCATATAGGTTTTTAACTCTTTAGTAAAAAAGAAGCACGCAATGATAAAATTAAGTATATTATATTATTTTTTATACTTACATTCATGCAGCCAATTACCAAACATTTTTTTATTTATAGAGCAAATTCAGAATAAACTTGAATTATTACTTTTTTACACTTGCAGTTTTTTCTTTATATCCAACAAAAGGCACGTTTACTGCTAACCATTTTTTATTAACCCAAAATAACCAACAATATAAGTAAAATTTGATGAGACCTATATCACAGTATTCGACATTCTAACCCACCGTATCAACTTGCGTCATTATAATACTAGATTAAGTTATAATCGAGAAAAATGGCAATGATATTTTTAAATATGATTTGCTTATTTTATTCACTGAAAATAAATGTTTAAAATTGCATTAATTTCAAAATTAATATTTTTTAAACATAAAAATAATTTTCTATTTTTTAATAAATTACGCGATTTTTATAATCTATATGAGAAATTAGATAACTTTAACGGTTCTGCGTCATTATTTATTATTTTATTAAGAAGAGTAGGAATTTATTGGAATTAACTCAGATTTCTGTCAAAAAAATAAACTTCTTTTTACCAAAAATAAACCATTTTCTATTTTTGAACATAATAAATTCAAATCATTTACGTTATGGGTTATTCAATGCTAGAAAATACTATCAATATAAAGCACATACAGTGTATACTAAACACGCGGTACAAATTAAGAAACTTAATTCTTGGACTATTTTAAAAATAATTATACTATAAAAAAATGTTTTACATCGAAGAAAAAACTAGATAAAAAAAATTAAACTTAATCAAATACGTATATTATTATATTTCTATTATTTCTTAAACTCCTTAAATCATATTTTTTTGCTAGTTATCAAAATTGGTCGCCTTTCATATTTTATGTGATATTATTACATTTGAAGCTCTCTAATATGAACCGCTATTCAAACGCCGAGGTGACTAATATGCATTTTATGTATGAATGCTATGTTGCTAATGGAAATTTGGTAGAGACTAGACTTTGAACATTTTTCCAATAGTCATGTTCCTAATGGAAAAACTTTTTAAGTATTCATCAACGTCTTTATAAAATAGACATAGATAAACAAAATTGAGGACCAGCTAAGAGAAAATTCAGTAAAAACAGTAAAACTAGAAAAAAGGGTGTTAAACATGATAGATGATAATCTAGATACTTATACCAACAATTAGATTCAATGTAAATAATATGATTATGCGAAAAATGTTGAAACACCAGTGTTTGTATTCATACCATATTAAGCGCATTCCAAAAATTATTCCTTTTAATTTTCTCCGCTTGTTGCATTTGGTTAATGGCTTTTGCAAACATTGATTTAAATTTAACTACTGATTTATTTTTATAATAACCACGTGTGAGCTGATGAGAATATGCATGCGCCACTTAAAATTGTTTGCAGCATTAATTCTCTTTAAACGTTTGGATTGAAATTATAGGTGTGGCGTATGGAACCTGCTTACCATGGTTACGCTATCAACAAGAGCCCCGCCGGAGCCAATCATCAAATCCCGAGGTTGATAGAGGGGGTGAACAAACCACTATATAAAGCGACACAATCAAAAAAAAAAGAAGGAATGCAGTCTTGCAAACATGGGACATCACTTAGGTCTTTATTGCACTAAAGGATAGTTTCCGTTCCTTGAGTTTCTCTCTTCTAGATAACTCTACGTTGCTACCTGCCTGGTATCTAGATTTTAGGACACGGTTAACGCTTGCGCTGTAGTTTCACGGCCGACCTTCGATATTAATACAACAACGGAGGTTTTCCCCGTGAAACTAACATCGGCCATAACTGCACTGATAAACGGTCTACGCATCCTTTGTTGTAGCAATTGTTATATAGGTGAATGTTTTATTAGACTGGTATTTCTACCGGGTACCCTATATTAACATTTTTTGGAAAAAATACTATATGGGTATTTAGAAAACTTACTAAAAACAACAAGGATTGTAATGTGGTTTTTTGAAGTCAACATATCAGTTGCTCATTTCCAAACTCCTTAAGTCCGCCTAAAATAATACTTCAAAAAATAGAAAAAATAAAATAAAATAACACGTGAAAAAGCCTTAGCCTTAGTTTATTTACAAACGGAAATCACTTGAATTTTTAATATTGACCCATTTAAAATCAATGTCTATTCAGAAGAAAAATGAGAATACTATACAAACATAGTAATTTTGAAAGAGTCTGGCACACAATGAGTAAAAGATAGCAAGCAAGCATCATAGCTGGGGTAGTCATTTTCAAAAGTATTTGTAATTATAAATTTAGACAGTAATAAAATAAATATTGCTTTTTAAGCAAAACTCTGTATTTTCAAATTGAAAAAATTTGACAAAAAGCGTCTAAGGAATAATTCTCTAGTGTTTGGTAGTAAGGTCTTAAGTCACATTTTTCACTTTTATGAGTTATTAATGAACTTAAGTCACATCTTTTTAAACATTCGAATGAAACAGATATTATTACGTTTATTTTCTTGAAAAAATGTACATCAAACGTTTTATTGGTATATTGATGACAAATATCTTTATCTTATTATCCAAAAAATATACATTTTTAGTCAAGATTTCATGTTTGAACTGTGAACTGTCACATTATTATACTACATTTCACAACGGCGAGTTATAATTCTCAAAAGTGAGTAGTTAATATGCTCAAAAGTTAGTAGTTATTTGTTCTTGGATTTATAATTTTAAAATCCATGCTACATCAACGATTATCCTAACGTTATTCAATTAAAATATAACTGAACCATACACTTATCAATGTAAGAAATAATGCACTTCTCAGCGTTTTGAGTCGGGTTTAAATTAAATTTGCAATTGAGGTTTGGCAGTCTTGCAATATATTCCGCTTAAATCGACAGTTTTGAATTGTTTAAGTGGATGAATCTTAATGCCTTGATTGGAATATAGGCCTTTCATTACATTAAATTTATTATTGCATTTGTAGCTTGTTTTGGATATTTTATATTATACAGTACTTTTACTAATTTAATGTTTATCAATCAAATATTTATATGTTTTTATACCCATTTAGTTTATGTTTTAAATTTATAAATATTATATTTGCAAGCAATATTAAACTTATTTTATAAAATTTATTTTTATATGCTATTAAACGCAGCAAGTAACACGTAAATATTGTGATTGAGTTTACTATTTCAAATTTAACTTGATTTATTATTAAAAATATACATGAAAATCTACTTAATTTTGTAAAAATGTAAAGTAATTTGAATTATTTAGTATAAGATGGTTATCACAAACGTTAAGCAACTTGTATACGGTTTTAAACTATCGGCTGTATTAGATTTCTATCAGTAACAAAACGTTTTAGCTTAATTAACTATTGACAGCATTGACATTACTTCGTGCAACTAATAATAATATTACTTCAAAGCAAAACAGTTTTAGATATTATAATGGACATTTCAATAAATAAGAATATTTTGTTAATTAGTTATTTAACATTTTTAATTATTATATATGTTTTTTTAACGCAAGTATAAGTTAGAAACTAATGTATTTGTAAATAGTTAATGTCGGTTTACTGTAAGTTTACTCATTTACTATTGCAATATTATAGTATTTTATAATGTTAGCCAGAAAAATATGTTTTTACTGGTGATACGGGGAGATGACTGGCTAGCCTGTCAGCTCGTTGATCTAGTTAAACTTGTTATCTGGCGTATAAAGTAGTATATTTTATTTGTTCAACACTTGTATGTAAAACTGTTGCATTTTATATATTTTTATTATTAAGTTTGTTAATATGGTCATGTTATTTACTAGTTGTCAACAGGTATCATGGCTGAGTAAGTAAACGCAAATTTACATGGTTTTCATAAAGTTTTAATAAATCGCATTTATAAGTCAATAACATATAAAGTACATAAAATAGTAGGTCGAATCAGAGATAAGAATAATACGATTATATGCAACACACCGCATTAAGTAGCCGCAGCAAAATGTTGCTAAATTTATGTTTTTATTATAATTGAATGGTTATTCATTACCGTGACTTTTACATAACATTTGCTAATGTTTCTATTTTGTACCTATGACAAATTATGATGGTAAGACAGAAAAATTAAGGTTATTTTTTTACTTGCTTTTTTTGAGTTAAATAAATCTTCAATATACAAAATAATAAAACGGCTGTCTTAAAATAATACTTCATGTTAAAAAACTATTTAGGCTATTATTTTTTTAACATGAAGAATTATTTTTATAATATAATTTTATATAATATATTTCTGTTCAAATTAATTTATAATTATTTATAATTATTATATTCTATATTTGTAATTGTAGCACTGAAAAAATATTGTGTTTGCACTCAAAACGTCTGCTGACTAATTAACAAAATATAATTCCATATAAAATTTCGGTTAATTATTCGGCTAAAATTACTGTTCGCTGCTTATTTACATGCAGGGAAGGTAAATTTTAATGACTAGTCCGGTAATGGCTTTAGAAGACACTTAAATTATTTGTTTGTGATCAATAACCATAAAGTCAACATAACAACAAACTTAATTTCTGCTTCATTTAATTTTTTTGGTTTCTGAATATCTACATACATAACATTATATATATATATATATATATATATATATATATATATAATGTTATGTTTGTAGATATTCAGAAATTATATATATTTATATATATAAAGCGGCTTTGTCGGATGACATGTAATCATGAGTTGCTGTGTTTGTAAGTTTATATATTTGGTAGTTCTTCGATGTATTCTATGACGTCATTTATGTGATGTTGTAGTTTCTTGAATACGTCAGTTACAGTTTGCTTTTTGGTTTTTGTGAGTAGCGTTTGCCTCCTAGTAGTATATTTTGTACATTTTCTGTTGAAATGAATTTTGTTTGTCACCTGTTAATCCGCGGCCCGTTTAAAATCTTTTTTTTTTTTGTTGAACTTTGTGATGCGGTGTTCCATGTATAGTAAACCATGGTTTACGAGTAGGTACATGTTGTATTTTCTTATAAATTCTAAAGTTGCCTGTGTTTTTATTGTATATGTTTGTCCATTATTCTTGTATTTCTTTTTCTAGTTGTTGTTTTGGTCCTGATGGGGAATATTGATGTTTGTGATTGGCTGGATCACGTGTTGGCGGCGTGGTCTTCTAGATCGTTTCCATTTGTGTTAGATCCACTCCAACTTTTAACCATTGCAGTTATATTATGTCCGTGGTTTTTAGATGTTCTATAGTAGTGTAGATTTTTTCCATAAATAAGCTTGTTTTTTTGATGGAAGTGAAGCATTTTTTTAAAGTTTGGAGTGCGGGAAAAGAGTCAGTTAGAATGACGTGTTTTGTGATGCTGTTGTAGGATTATTTGTTGTTAAGTATAGAGCTAGGTCGATTCCGATTAGTTCTGCGGTTGTAATTGAAGCTATTGTTTGGATTTTTAAATCAGCGATTTTCTTTGTTTTGAGGTTTACAGCTGCGGCAGCGGTATAGTCCATTTTTTTAAATCCGCCTAAATATATCTTTCGTGTTCTTTATATGCTTCTTCTTTGTGTTGGATAGTTTTTGTTTGAGAAGGATTTTGTCTATGGATTTCTAGTAAGGGGATATATTAGTACAGCAAGGTCGGTCGGAACATCTGAATTTTTGTAGCTTTGTTTGTTGATATGTTATAATATCTATTGGTTATGGTTTGTTTCTCCAGTAAACGTTGTTACAGCGTTTTATAAAGTACTCTAAATTATTTTTATATGTTGATGAATTGTTGTATTTCAAAGATATGTGGCTATTTTTAGTTTTATATGTAATTGAATTGGAAATTCGCTGAGTAGAGCGTCATTTGGTGTTGTGTTGAGAGCTATACATATTCTAAGATGGTGTTTTGTATTGTTTGTGGGCTTCGCAGTTGTGCCTTTGGCAGGCTGTTAGTATATATGAGTAGGCCATAATGTATTTTTGGTTTTGTTAACGTTTTTTAAATGTTTAGCATCGATCCTTGTTTAGTGCCTTTTTTGATGATGTAAGAGCTTTCAGTATATTTGTATCTTTTTTACTTTATCTACTGTTTCTTTTATGTGTTTGTTGAAATTAATTTTTCTATCAAGCATTTAAAATATTATTTAACTATAATAAAATGTCTCACTTGACAAAATACTTGGTATTTCAACATAGCTTGTCGCTTGGAATTTGCCATTTCCCTGACTTTATGTAAATAATTGTTATGTCCTGCTATTACATTAATGTAGAATAGAGATATCTGATATATTACTGGACTGACTGAACGGATTATATTTAATAACCGGTACTTATTTCATTAAAAAAATTGTATTAATAGGTTAACAAAATGAAACATGAAATGTTCAATTATTGCTGTTATCTCTTCAGAAAATTTACTGATAAATCTTCATCATTACATATGAACATAACATTAAAGAACACCCTGTATAAGTGTTTTAATCAAGTAATTATTGTGCCATTAAAAACGTAGGTAAATAATGTATATATACTTTTTTAATTGATTATAAATTTAAATGATTATAAAAAAATATAACACCTAGATTTTAACTCTTCAATTTCGAATAATAAATAGTAAAGAACAATACAAATAAAACTAAAACAAAATTTATACCGTACAATTTTTAATAATCAAGTAAAGTATTTTAATATTAAAAATAATTAAATAAAAGTCTTCCGCCATTTACTCATATTTAAAACCAATAAACAAAATAATAAAATAATAAGACAAGTAGTGCATGAAAGCTAGTAGAAGACAGACAATATTTTTAACATGGATGAAATTTATAAATTTATACTGAAATATTTGTATATAATAATGAAATTTTTCGGAATTTTTACACAAAACCGAATTATTTTAAAATTCTACAAACCTTTATCAATAGTTATTATAATATAATTAGTATAAGGTATTGTTTTCTATGTGATAATCGATTATTATAAATAAAATAAATCATTTTTTTATTCATTCCGACTCACATTCTGACATTCAACTCCACAAATATTTGAAAAGTATTTGATTAAATTCATCTTATTAATAAACCAAATAATTATTTTAACATCGATATGCCATTATCATGATCGATTAATTTATAAACACAAATCCCTATATTTTTATCACAATTTTTATTTACAACTAGTTTCGGCTCAGCTAGAGTCTTCTATGATAGAAATTACATAATATAACTTATATAATATTATAGTTGAACTCTTATTAAAGTAATTTAAAAATATAAATTCAATTCATATTTTTTAAATATAGTGCTAATAGTTCTTTTTTTAAGTTATATAATTTGGAAAGAAATTATTTGTTACGTATACCTAGTCCTAAATACATATTTGATTATTTGTTAGAAGAATTATGTGTAAATATGTGGTGAGAAATTGTCTGTTAATGTACTGTAATAATTTAGTTTTACAAGGTAATGTTTTTGTTGTTTGTGGTAGAATAATAAAATATACAAGTAGCTAAAAGGTATCGGTTATATTTACTAAAATATTTATCAATAATACAATTGTAATAAGTGCCTAACCATATAAACGTATATTTATAAAAAAAAATCTGAATCAATATAAAATACATGTGATTTATAAGTTAAATTCATATAAAAATGATTCATCAGACACTTATGCTCAATTTTAAGAATTTCTACTAAATAAATTTTAATATTTAAATTGTGGCACCGTAGACGTTATAAATTTATAACAACTGCCAACAATACATTCTTGTATGTTTATTGAAGCGAACAGTACATAATGAAAATTTACAATTTCGCTAACGTTTCATTCCGGTTGAAAAAAGGAGCGGTGAGAATATAAAACCAAGAGAATACAGAAGTAAAACAGGACTGGGCATAAATTTTTCGTGTGTGTAACAGCAACCCTTTCTATGTAACCACCGTAATTTATTAGTATGTACACCTAGCTGGTCAGCACTCTCATAAATAAAATAATGTCATCACTAATTATTTTTTTTATTCATTTATATTTTAATTTACTAAATGTTTACACTTGTCAGAAACCCAAATATTTCAATTAAATTTATTTGACTAAACAAATTAATAAAATGTTTGTTTTGTTTTATTTATTAGAAAAAATTTATTCAAATATTAATCAACGCAGTTCTTACTTCTTCAATAGTTTCATTTTTAGTTAATTTATTATTACGGATACAGGTATATTGACTATATGTTTATACAAAAATAAATATGTGTATAATTCATTGCGCGCAATATTTTAATTATGATACAAAATAAAGCAGAAAACCATTTATTTATGTATGAGAAATGGAATATAAATCATGCAGTAATAATTTGCGACCATTAATACATATTTATGTGAAACAGACAATTAAATTTTAGCGGTTTTCAAAATTAAACAGAATACATTTTTAAATTCCATTACAATTGTATTAGAGATATTTTTCCATTTTATAAAAACTTAGTAAATATTCTATATTAACAAATTAAATAGCAATATTACAATTCGGTTTTATTTTTATTTTTTTTAAACAGATAAATTAAAATAAAAGTTTTTCTACAGCCAATTCGTTAATGCTAAATAACTATATTTACGTCAATCACCATCTTCAAGTTTCTAAGTTTCTAAGTTTACAAACATATTTTGTTAATTTAGTTGTTTTGGAACAATCCTTTAATTTTTTAATTAAAAAATTACTGGTAAATTGTTTGCATAAAAATTATAAAAATTGTGAAAATAAAAACTTGATTAAAATATTAAATAATATGATGCAATATAACAAAACTTAAAGTATATTAAACAAATATTTCATAATAAAATCAATATAAAATCAAAACGTATGCTTTGATTATAATTAAATTAAATTAATAAATAATGAAAGATGTATATTAACAATTACGTTAAATATGTAACAATTTTTACAAATACATATAGTTTAAAATATTCCAAGCATAATATATAATGTTTTATAATATTGGATTAACGACTATAAGGCCATTGATATTAAAAAAATATAACAATTAAAATATCTTATCTCATCGACATGTATTAGTAATAATACAATTTTTCCATAAAACATGAAAAGAAAAACGGTTTCGAATAAAAACTAAAATGTATTGAGCATTGATGTCTTCTCAAAACGGTTGCGACAATAAATGAATAAATATTTTTTATAAAAGTACTAATAGCCGTTAATCAAATTAAAATATTATTAAAGAACGCTGTTAAGACGCAAACAGATTTTTTAATAAAATTTAAAATAAAACTATTCCAATACTGTATAAACAAGAATTCAATAAAAATTAAGTTAAATTCTTGGTTGCAATTATTAATTAATAAACCTAACAAGAAAAATACTGTAAGCTTTATAGTTTTATTGTATTATCATCTTTGCAAATGATTTTGCCGTATACAAAACTCAAACTATTTATTTAGTTTTGGAAGAGTAACATATAAGATAAGATTTAATTTCATCTTTTAATCGTTAAATATTTTAATTAGCAATGCTACTTATTTCGGCAAATATTTTTTAATATTTAGTAAAATAGTTTATGTGATTAATGTTTTCTTTTAGGTGATGACTGTAATTGGAAAAATGCAAAACAGTTTAGTCACATCAAGTTTCAAATTTTATGTTATATATTATTAAATAAAATTTATAATTTATAATGTTTTTTTCAATAAATCATTTCTTTTGTTTATAAAAGAAAAATGTAATAAAAAATATTAACTCATATTTAAACAGATATTTGTTCTGTTTATTACTTTTATCTTATTTTACATTTTTTTTAATATTTTAAATTATTTTCAAATAAAAGTAATACTTAAAATTTAATTTTGCAAACCTGCGATTAAATCAGCGCTTAATTACTTTTTCCACTATAATGGAATAAATTACTGAATTCTAATTAAAAAGAAACCCAATTATTATAATAAAATTGCCACTTACCATTTAACTTTAGCAGAGATGAAACATTTTTTTCCTTCTTTGCTGTCTTATAAAATATTAATTAGTTCAAACAAAAACCCACAACGTTCCAGAACTAACACGTTTTAGTCAATTAAGTCCTGATTTCAATTTCAGATAGTGGCCAGAAACTAATTTAAATTAAGTTGCTGGTGGTTAGAATCTTTGTTGTGAAATAGTTCGCGACCTTTTATTATGCGTGCAATCGGCGTACTTCCCTGAAAGCGTCCGCTTCGTTTGGGATTTCGACG
>JARJEC010088453.1:0-22434 GCA_030264575.1 Tachinus sp. AB-2021 | reverse complement strand
TATACCTACAAAAATTTGTTTAAAAAATGTGTTATGCTTATTAAATATCTATGCAACAATACCAGACATTACCTATTTAAAATCTTTTAACAAAATTTCCAGAAAGTTTTACATTCATCAATCAATAAGAATATGACTATTAGATGGGTAATTAAAAAAGAAAACATTTGTTTTTTTGTAAAACAAAAAACATTGTAGAAGGACGTTTTATAAAATAAAACACAAAATCAGAATTGTATTAAATGAGACATTGGCAACTGTTTTATTCCTAAACCTATCTGGTATCTGTTATAAAAAAGTATTTTTAAACTTTCTATCAACACCACACAAGGCCTAATTTCTTATTTAAAAAGTAAAATAAAAGAATTAGTTTACATGTTTTTTTCTAGGGCATTTCATATTTTCACAGCAATCGGTTGAATTTATAAAAAAGTTTGATATATATATATACCGAGTGACAAAAGTCATAATTAAAGCTATTTAATTTTGTTATTTATGAAGGTAGAGAAATAAAATTTATACAAGTGTATATACGTGAAAATGCAGTTTATTGTGATATTTGTGAAGTCTTCAATACTTCCGGTTATTCCGGACGATGTCATCTTGTGAATTTTAAATGAAATCATATGCTTTTTTGTTGTTATTTTAAATTAGTAATATATAGTATATAGATACAAAGTTGTAAGAAGGTTGCATTTCTAAAAAAAGATCTGGGACGGATGATACACTCGGTAAAAATTGAACGACTGAATACGGCCCTGTGCTCCAAGAAGCCGATACAATCTTAGCATTTTAGGTGTTGGTAGACTTGGATACTATGCTATTGGCGGATTTGCGTCCTTTGCAGCGATTGGCGGTCATTTTCATTTTCAATCAAAAGTCAGTCAAAAAAAAAAAAACAGCCGGCGAAGAAACCGTTAAATTGTTAAATTTTAGTTCTGATAGTGAATTAGTTTTAAGTTTCCCAATACACTCTCGCAATATTAATCTGAAGTAAGTAAAAGTACAACGAACTCTTGAATAGTAAGTTAATTAACTTTTATTATTTTCTTTTAGCTAACTACAAAATGCCTAGAACGAAGGTTAGCTCCAAGATAAAAACACAAAAGGCAGCTAAAAGCAACGAGAAATCAAATATCGGAAATCTCTTACAAAAACTAGGTGATTAACAAGTATAAGCTTTTTTCAATTAGAATAACAGTATGTTGCATTTGTATTTCTTCAATTTTATCCAACTGGCCATCAATCAAGTGGCTTTTCAAGTTGTTTCTATAGGTAAATATAGATAAGTAAAAAATATGTGTACTCACAAGACTTCTTACTTTAAAAATTTGCCTCCCTATAACTAAAAGTGTCACTAATTGAATAGGAATGACAAATGGTACCATTTATCGATCTATTTTTGTGTCTGATGTTTAATCCTTGCAAACAATTGCAATTGGCCGTACTTGACATGCCACTCCGATGGGTTCATATAATATTCAATCCGTGACAGTTTTAGCAAATTTTTTTATTAAGAGCCACCTGACACGTGTCTGATATTAGTATTAACTTTAGTATATTAGTAATTATTGGGTGTGTAATTTTATATTAGAAATTTAAAACTAACTTTGGCATTTCTGTATAACACGTAAGTTTGTAAAATAAAATAAGTAGGTGAGCATGGGCATTCAATTGTTCTGTCAGTGAAACTGAATTGCATACAAACATGGGTTTTTCTTAGCTCAACTTTTCTGAGCATATTTAGCTATGTTTATTCGAAGAAACAGGTTCTATTTTCTTGCATGAGAATTTACTAAATCAGTTGTTAGTATTACATGGTTGACGTGCAGATATATCTATTCATCTTTCTCTAACTTTTTCCCAAGCTGACGTTACGTCAACTTGGGAAGGGGAAATGTGAATGTGAATATGCATGTGAAGAAAACATATTCAATGGATTTGTACATGCGATTTAGATGCGTTTTACGTCACGTTATTCAAATGCCAATTTAAGATGCATTTGTAGCACACCATGTAATACTAACACCACGGGTGCGTGCAATAATTATACTAAAGTTAGTGTTAAAATCATCTTGTGACAGGTAGCTCTAAAACAAAATTCTGAAATATTCATTTAGGGTGTCTTCAAATGAGTCGTGAGTAACTGGAAGACATTAAAATATTTAAACTGAGCTAAAAATCTTATTACAGTGAAATCTCCACCAGTGGACATCTGCAATAAGTGGACAACTCTTATAACTAGACAGTTTAGAATGCATCGACACACATCCATATATTTATCTAACTTTCTAATAAGTGGACAAAATCAGTTGCACCATCAGTGTCCCCTTAATGGAGATTTCACTGTGTATATTAACTCAATAATGAATAAAGCATGTTCTTTAATTAAAATTACAGTTTTTTTTCCAATCATTTTATATTTTAATGTTTCCCAAAGTTGAAGAAAAAGCAGCAATACTGCTGAGTTTACTCATCACTACTACTATCAGTTTTGGGTTCCACTAAATATTCGCTTGCGACCCACACTTTGGGAAACACTGCGAAATTTATTAATTTTATAAACAAAAATCATATTTAAAATGATGCGCTCACACACGCTTGGAGATTGATGGGTGTATACATATTTAAAAAAATTAAAAACGGCTAAAGGTATTGTTTTGATAGTTGTATTCCGATTCCTCATAGGGTGTTAGTGACACACATAGATATTTATCTTCTAGATTTCAATTTTCACTCTAGCCTGTAAAAAATATTTGAAAATAAAATGTCAGACGGCTCATAAATCCAATACTTTGTTATGATTAATGCTAATATTTAATATTTTTTTTAGTTGATAAATCATGGGAAGCCCAAGAAGAAACTTTCAATGAAATTATTGAATCATTGAATGTGAAAGTCGAGTTGCTAAAGTTGACCATAAAAGCAAATGATTTAAATAAAACAATTGGCGAATTAAGGGTAATACACTTGTTTTAAAGTATGAATTCTGTTCTGTTAACTGTAACTATTAATAACTAAACAATTGATAGATTTGTATTTAGTTTGATCTTGCACATCGTTGATGATAATGCAAACCCAAGTATAAGCAGTTTTCAGGAAAAAAAAAACAATTCCTTAGGTTTTGGTGTCTAAAAAAGTATGTAACAACAAAATAGTTTAGCCGGTTAATTTTTTTTAAATGGCCAAAGCACCAAATTTATTTGTATTTCTTTAAAATCCACTTATGCTTATTATTTTATTCTCTTAACATTTTAATATTTTATTATTATGTCTATCATTTACAAAATGTATTGTTTTTGTGGGTATGGCATAAAGATAACTCAACAGATTATACAGTTGATTAAGAACAATATGAACTAAACAACTTTGCAGTCTATTATATTTATTAAGAAAATTATAAAATTAGTGGATAATAATATAAAGAAAAAAATCATACTTTTTATATTTTTCGTTATATTTAATTTTTTTTAACAAATGATATAAGATATAATTCTGCTATGTTGTCCAATATAATTATAATATTGCATAATCTGCCAGGGGTTCATTCATTATGTAAATATTATTTAATCAGATTTGAATTAGTTCCCTATTTAAAGTAAAATATAATATATTGTTGATGAAAGTGCAAAACCTTACATCTAAATTCATAAACATTTTACAGGAAACAATCAAAACTACTAAAAATTATACTTTCTTTTAAATTATTGATTATGTAAGTTTTATTACACAAGATTTGTTTATTAACATTTAAGTTGTCTTAACCTTTTATAACTAAAGAACGGATTGAAAATAAAATGGGGCAAAATTTATGCAAAAGAAGCTTAAAATAAGCATAGACTTTGAAATAAAAAGCACAAAAACCTCTAAAAAAAGCTTTATGCAATATATACTTTCATTGTTTAAAATGTTTCTATAGTAAACAAAATGTATGTATGATATATTTATGATATTTGTAATCAAAAATATTATGTTACACACGAATATAAAATTATAGTATTATTGCATGATCAAACCTATTAAGGAAATATCTTTTGTCTATAATTCCAAATTAAAAAGTAAAATAAAATCCAAATTCCGTTATGCATTTTATAGAAGGCCCATAAACTACTCTTGTCAAAGAGATTAAATTATTAAATGTTCTAAATATCCTATTGTAAAATTTTGCCTTTTATTCCTTAATATATTTTTGCCGAAAAACTTGTTCAACGTTGACACTTATTATTTTTGAAGAATCTATGTCAAAATTGATAACAATCTCACTCTTCAAAATAGTTGAAATTTGTAATATTTGAAAATTATCAAAAATGTACTCTGATTCCTTTTTTACTTTTTGACCAATAAATCCTGGAACAGCACATATGTCATCTTTAAAATTACCAATTATTTTAATTGATTTAGCCAACGACGTTGTCTGCTTTGTGAGACAAGTTATTGTCTTGCTGACAACATTGTAAATTATGTTTATAATCTTTACACTACCATTTTATTGTATGTTTTGTTTTTGTTTAAGCATGATCGGATTAAAAAATATGTTGTTAGATTAGTCACTGTATCACTTTTACTGTTAGGTATAAAGTTAAATTAATTTTTTCCTTTTGCATACATCTACCAGAAACTAGAGAGTAACGTATCAACTGAAACTGAGACCGTTGAATCACAAAGAATGTTGTTGTGTTAGTCAAACGATTGGTGCAAATAAAATATTGTGCTAAATAATTTGTTTCCTAAAAATGATTTTTTTAATAATTTCCTTTTGTTACCCAAATATGTCATAAAAAAGCTCTAAATAAGCATAAAACTTTAAAATAAGTATAAAAATGAAAAAAAGCATAAGAAACTTGGTCTCTTAAGTTATTATTTTTATCTAATCTGTGGACATTTAAAGATATTTTGTATATACTATAAATATTTAGCGTACACATAAATGCTATAAATCCGGTCAATTTATAACATAAGTTGTCACTAGGAACACTTCATGCTCCTGTGGATATTTTGTATAAACAAGAAGATAATACAAAAAAATATAGAAATAATTATTTATATATTTTGTAACCATAAACATACTTATTGTTACATTTTAAAATTAAAAATCAATTTAAATCAAAATTATTTAGTTATAAAAAAAAAATTAGTTATAAATTTAAAAAAATTAATTCTAAATGTTTTTACCATATTATAGTTAAGTTAGGTACTAAAATTATTATAAATATTTAATTTAAAAAAACATTACTTATGAGCTACTTTCAGAGGAAACAAAAATCTGAAACACGTTTAGATTTGTCACACAATATTAATAAAACATAAAATTTACTCAATCAATGTATTATATTGCTCCAATAAGTTAGCAAGAGTTACAAAAGAAACTGTTATAAACAAAATAGCGGAGCAATATTTGACGGCTTTGCTCGGAGTGCGAAGTAGCGACAACTTATAGGTTAAAACTGTACAGTTTTATTAATGATAATTGCATTCAAAATTTATGTTTTTAATTTTTTTCATAATTCCCATCGCTTTTATTTCAAAAGTTGACATAACGTGCACATTATTTGTGTTTAAGATAGAAATGTATTAACATTTTTTTATTCAGAATTCTTTTTGCTTTCAAACTATTAACATATTTGATGGTGTCTCATTTAAAAAAAATGTTATTTTTGCAAATATCTAATAATGTTTTATCCATTCAAATCTGTAATAAAAATACTACTGCTTTGCTAATTTAACCAATGTTGTAACTTTAATAATAACAAAGTTAGCAATTGTGAATGTATAAGTTGGGATAAGTATAGACAAATAAAATTGTCTTATTTTGTTTATTCAATTTTGAATTATGAATCTTTAAAATTTTCTTTTTGTTCCAAATGAATGCGTAAAAGTGAAATAATTTAAAACTTTTTTCAGGATTTGGAGAAACAACAATTAATTGAATCAATTGCAGATACTTTGTCAGTTCAAAGTATACTAAATAGTACTTCCAAAAAGACTAAAAAAAGTAATAGTGTTAAGAGGAGTTTGTCATGCGCTGATGATGAGGGTAATGTATTTTTGTCTACTACTACATTATATTATTTTATTACATATTTAATGTGTTAAGAGCAAACCAAATTTCTGTAGAAATGTGAGCGGGAGCAATTTTTTAAAAATTTTTACACATAATAAAGATGAAGGCCATAGTAAAAATGGGATGATACAATAGAGGTATTAGTAAAGTGAAAAGGAAAAGGTTGGAACGATACAAAATAGATGGCAGTGATTTATCATTAAACACTGATAGTTGTTAACGTGAACTTTACACGGTTATATTTGAAACTAAGCGCACAGGTGAAAAATACTTGTTGATTATGCATCAATGTGTGGTTTTTAAAAATAAACAGATTTTTTAAGACACAAGTTTTTAATGATGACAATATCTCATTTTTAAATTTTTGGCAGAATATCATCGCAATAATACTCGACACCATAATGTGGTAAAAGGGAAAGGATATATATGTATACAGGGTGGTTCACCTAAGAAGGATCAGGTGTTTTTTGGCGTTATCCTAGGACTCAGAAATTTAAGTTTTCCAGGGTGTAATATAGACCATTTAAGCTTCAAAATTGCAGATTTAGAATTATCGGACTGTGTCTGTGTAGGAAACAAAACATAATCTAATAATTGTAAATCTGCAATTTTTAAGAGCTATTGTGGTTCATGTGACGGTCGACTTTTGTTAGTGGTCTCTGCGGACTGCCCCGTGTGACACATAGATAGTGGTCCCAAGGAATTGCCACGGTGCTTAATGTGTTAACTAAAACTCAATGATAAGATAAATTAATTAAATATTACATGAAATTTACAAAGAAGTTCTAAAATATTTTGAAAAACGCAATGGCAAATTTCTTTATTTAATTAGAAATATCTTAGATGGATTGAATGTTCAATCTGTTGATTTCACGATAGGTGGGTGGATGAGTGGGTTACAAAAATAAATAATATTGACTAGTAGATAATATAATAATGATACACCCATCTACCCGCCTATTGCATCATTGACCTTTTGTTGGGCGCAGTTTCTATATGTATGTGCACTCGTTGCCATTTGAAAGTTAACGGTTATTAAAAATAGTAGGCTATAAAATTTATATCGCATTGGCTACTATACCCGTAATGGGCTTTTTAAAAATAAAAATAAATTTGCCTTTAATAGATATTCGCATGTTTTTCAGATTCTGGACATTATCATGTTTTGTTCTTGTCTATGGCTATGGTTCTGTTATTTGGTAATATCAAGTGTGTGTATTATGTTTATGTTTATTTACTCTTTGGAAAAATATAGCAATGTAGTACAAGTGATACACTTGATAATGACCTTCATAAGTCGAAACTCAAGTTGCCTATATTTTTATTTTTATTAAATAAAATTTTTGTGTTAAAAACATAGTAATTTTTGTTTTATCTATTTCTAATAATGAAGTATCACATAGTAGAGGTCGAAACCATCCTGATGAGTAGTACAAAAATTTAAATCTCATCATTAATAAAATGAATTTGTTCGCCTGGGTTCAGCACAAAGAGAGGTTTTAGCAGATGATGAATTTTTTTTCCCTTTCCTGAGGTGGTTCTTTGTCCCTAGTTTGCAGTTCTGATGGTCTTATTGTGCATCTCTGACGTCTAACACCTTTAACAGTTCTATCTCTCCTATGAAATACAGGAGTTTTTACAAATGACTTGATTTTAGCTCTTTTTGGGTTACCATATGCTTGCTAAAGTGAACTGTGCATTGCATGTTGAATGCTTCGCATTCACACAGTAGATGCTGCGAAGTCTCTTCGTCCTCCAAACATCCGCTTGCATAGTGGATTTTCTTTTATACCAAATCTATTCATATGCTTGTTAAGACCATAGTGTCTGGTAATCAGTTCTGTAAGCTTTCGTTTTTTTTACTTGTATGCGATACTTTCTTTTGAGTTTTTTTTGTGTGTTGGTTCTAGTTGAAATAATCTTGTGTGATTCTTCACCTAACAGTTTTTTCACAAGTTATTGTGTTCCTTTGCAAATTTGCATTGGATTATTTCTTTTCTGGTCTCGTGTGGAATCCCAAATGTGGGTTCTGGTCCAATAAATGTCTCAGTTGTTCCCTTGTTTTCCAATTTAGAAAGAAATGTGTTCAATTTAAGTTAAAGCTTGATTTTTTACCGAAACTGATAAATGAACTGGCGTAACTGGACAATATAGCAGTTATGTTACTATATATGTTACAATATTTTGCAGATCATTTGCAGAGAAAATCGTATGGCTTCCAGTATTAAAGTGAATGCTTATTTAATTTGCGAGATGGATTAAACATATCTTTAAGAAATAGTCTTGTAGTGTTATTAATTGATGATGATGAACAAAAACCAATGAAAAGGAATAAAAATGGTGTAAAAAGCTCATATTTACATATGAATTTGTTAAAAGAACTTGAGGCTGAACAGCCTACTTGAGGCAGAAGAACCGCTTGGTTTTAAAAATTATTACTTCCTATACGTAATATATGAATTTTCAGTCATACTTAAGCTCGCTTTTACAAATCTCTGATAAAGCACGTAAAGCATTATTCTACAGATAAACCAAAAAAATTGATTTTGCAATAGACGGATAGGCGTAGACTAGAATAATTACTGGGATAATGTATACCGTCATGTACAGGTCAGATAAATCATATATAACTATACTATCATCTTATTGGTTTGTCCGAAACATCAAAAAATGATAACAAACTGTCAGTGTAGGTTATCTATGCAAATATCCAGCACTTTAAAAGAAGCGCTACAGATAGAATTTAAGCTTGAGGCAACAATCTTGTCCAAGGTAATGCATCAAAAAATTAACAAACACTGTCCACACATTCATAAATATTAATAATTTAGTAAATTCCACAATAAAATGAACTACTTTCTGACATTTGACCGAATAGTATTACCAACCTAATATTTCTTCGTTTAAACGAGGAATAAATAGGAAAGTTATTCGTCGTTTGTAAAAGCGAACGAATGAAAAAAGTCCTCGCATAAATTTATACCTTGCATAATTCGTCGATTTATCCGACGTTTGCAAAAGCGCACCTTATACATAATATAATGACACAAAATTCTTTAATTTTTAGGGTATCGCACTGCTGAAAGTAATGAAATTAACTCAGTGAGATCAAGTGGAAGACGATCTCGTACAAAGCAAATAAAACCACCAAGTACGAGGAAATCACGATCTTTGTCTCGAAACAAAACATCGGTACTAGTTGCCAGTACAAAATCTCATAAAACACCAGCAAAACAGAAAATAATACCTGATGATACAGTAGGAACTGTGACACCGAAGGTAAAACAAATATGCTTTTTGCTTATTTTATTTTAAATCAAGTTTGACAAACAAAAAGTATATAAATATAAATTTTTGTTTGTTGTTTGTTAGTTGAAAAAGTTTGTTCATGCATAAAATTGTAGTGCAGTGTACAATTTTATGCAACTGTATGCACTTATACAGCTGTTGTAACTAAACGATTTATTAAAATTATGTTACTTTGTTGTTAAATTTCTAAACTTTTTGTTAAAAATTATGTTAAAATAAAAACTTTGAAGTACTTCAACTTTCTAACTAATCGATGTCGAAGATATAATTATATGTACTTTATTTTCTTAAAATTACATGGGCTTTGATCTGTCAAAGTTTGTCAGTGAGCTAAAAAATTACAAAGTATTTATTATAGTTTTTTTTTTCAAATAAAATTATCAATTTCTAGTACAAACCAAACACACCTCAAGTTCTTTTAAGAAGACCTAAGCAAGGGGAAGTAGCCATTTCTCTACAAGGCAGCCCGTTATTAGTCAATAATGTGCAAGCTGATCAAATGGCAAACATAAACATTCCATTAGATGACGGACGAATGTTTTCCATTCAGCCACAAAGGGGTTTACGTGTCTCTCAGATACCAGATCTTGATGAAGATGTCAGAAGACAGATTGATATTTTGCGAGATAATCTTAACAAAGTTTTAAGTTATCGAAAATAAATATATTATTAGCACACATATTATTTAAGTTGTAGGTTATATTTTATTCCTTTACTTAATTTTATTACAGCTTATATACTTTTTCAGTTAATATAATATGTAAATTTATATGAATTTTTCTTAATATACGTTTTTTATATATTTTAATTTTGTAAATTTTAATCGTGTAATTATTAACAAACGTTTATTATAAAATCCTCATATTTGTCGATAATTTATACAAAGCAATCAAATACATTTTAAATAATCTAATTTCTATTTATTCTATACAGGGTGTTTCTTTATAGCTGTGAAAAATGTTGTCGCTTTGTACCTCGGGTTATTCTAAGGAGAAAATTCCTATGAATATATTGTCAGCATAGTCGAACCTTACTTTTTTCAAGAAGTGAATCTAGCTGTTACCGTCAATATGGAATGCCACGGCGATAATTTTGAATTTTCAGGCCTCAGTAAGAACTTATTAATCTGCTAAATACAGAGTTTCCACAGATTAGGCGATAGCCCACACATCTCGTTCAAGAAAAATTTTTTCCCAGGTGCTTGCCCTATAAACGGCGATATCCTATGGTCTTCGCATTCGCCAGATTTGATGCACAGATAACTTACATGGTATCCAAGCACCCCAAGACAACTAAAGGAGTCAAAGCGATAACGGTGGACAGCACTTGGCTGATATTCTTTTTAATACATTTAAATTGAAACTATATTAATTATACTCTTAAGACATAAACTTTAAAATAGGGAGACTGTTTATACCAGAAATCGAGTTTTAGTTATTTTTGTTACCCAACATCTGCTGATGTTATTGATACGTAACGATTAACACCCTTTCTGAATTTTGTTTCATTGTGATCTACCGATTGCATTTTAGAATCGTGTATTTGGGGACATCCGGTTCAACTCGAATCACTTGGTGAGCAAAAAAATATTACCGAGCTTAGATATGAGCCATACATAAAAAATTTAACAAAGAATTTATTTAAAATATGTACTTATAATAGTTATACTTAATGTGATTAGTATTTTTGTAAATTTTAAATTAAAATTCTGTGGCAGATTACAGCACAGGCCATAGATAATTTTCTTAAAGAGACATGAGGCGGTTTCACTGCAGGTACACAAGAAAGGAGCCCAAGAATCGATTTTTATAAGAATATTAAGTGTAAATCCCAAAATATTATCTAGCGACGCTTGCACCGCAAATAGTCATTCTAATATCAGACTTTATTAAAGCCATTTTGGCAGCTTAAACAAGGATTCAACTTCAAACGTCATTGTATTAATTTGATAAATTTAAAATGGATTTTAATCAATATGATTATATATTTGAAGATGATTTTGACATTGTAGAAATCATAGATCGTGGATTTCCATGCCGATTAATCTATAATAGAACAAACGATTAACAAGATTTATATAACAAAAGAAATTGTTTTAAAATTACTGGAAGTAATAGTGGAAAATATGGAATTCCTAAATGATGCGCAAGTTGAAATGTTATTAATTTTATATATGTACTTATTTTAGTAACCAGAGTGGTGTGTCTCTGATGAACCAATTATTTGTTTGATACATGGCAAGTTTTTTAATTACAGTTCGAAGTATTGCAAAAATGCATGACTCAAATGTGTCTCAAATTATTAAGAGTGTCAAGATGCATTGCATTCAGAAGTGTACCGAACAGGAAATTGCATAAATAAAACAAAACTTTTTTAATGTTGCAGTATTTCTAAATGTAATAGGGACCATTAATTGCACCCCCGTTATTATGCAATCCCCAGGTTTTATAAAACAGTATACATCTTATTAATCAAGATATTTGTTAATTGGTAACTATGCATTGATATGCTCTATTGCCGTGATAATAATTACCTAAATTATATATAATAAGGCGGCTGGTGATATTCACATTTTATTAATTAATTAAATTTAAAATTCACTAAATTAGTCCAAATAAAAATATTTTGTGCAATTTTGAAGCTTTTTGTTCTAAATAAATAATAATTATTAAAATATGTTAATTACAAAGTTGTACTGCTTAAAGAAAGCACGATCTAATAATTGTAAATCTGCAATTTTTAAGCTTTTGTGGTCTATATTACACCCTCGAAAACTCAAATCTCTAAGTCCAGGGAAAACGCTACAAAACGATTTTCCGTTGAGCGGCCCCAATATGAGATTTTCAGGATTGTTAAAAACCATAATAAAACGCTTAATTATGAATTTCACAATATTTAAATAATATCACCTCCAAAAACACATCAACGGGCTAAAATTTATATGCAGCGGTTATAAGAGGGACGTGCTATTTTCCGACGAGCAGCTTTAATGAGATTTTTAGGGTTGTTAAAGTCAAAACGCTTAAATATGAAATTTCGGATTTTTTTAAAAATATGATCAGCTTCAAAAGGTAAGATGCAGCGCCTAAAGAGAGAAATGCAATGGAAATAATACCAATGTAATCTGTGAATAATACACAACAATATTGTTTTACTCAAATATTTATGTATATATATATATATATATATATATAATATTAATAAATTACCAAACTTTTGAACATCTTTCATTTGTTAATCCTAGGTATTATTAAGATTCTGAACAAATTATGATATTTATATATAATGGTAGATTTGGCGACAGCGCGCCGATCGGCAGTCTCCGGAAAAAAGTTAGCTGGCTCTGGCTTGCTAAGTTCACTTCGGTACAAAACAACAGTAGAAGAAAGCAGAACAAATAATCGTTGCTGTATTTTCCGTATGAATTCAATTTTATCGAAATTATTTATTAGTAAAAATATTTTTACTAATTGCCTAATTTGACTACAGTTTAATAAATGTTTTTCAATTTAATATATTTAGAAATATCACCTAAACATCTCTGCAACATTGTAAGTAAATATTACATTTTCTAAGAAATATACAGTATGTATCATGAATATTTGAATGCTAATGTATTTGAAGAGGCAATTAAATGGGTATATATTTTATTATTGACTGCATACTGAATTAAATCTGCTCAAGCCTGCTCCATTTTAGCAATTTTTTCAGGATAAGTAAAAAACTGTTTTACTATGAAATCTTGTAGGGTTAAACTCTAGTAGTTAATACATTATATACTTACAAAATACGCTTTTTGGAAATTTTATTGGATAACAATATCAAAAAGATAACGTTGGAGCTGCTGCTTTTTAGCACCGGAAAATTAAAAAAAATACTTAACACAAATTTCATTGCGATTTACTAACAAAATGTTATCTAAAGTAATAAATAAACACATAAATAATCATGTGTACAGCTATGTTCTTTTGCATTTTTCTGGCTGAACCTACTCTTCGGCACCGAATCCAATAAGAAGCAATGTTCAGTACGAGTTAACGGAGCAACCTTATTTTTGAACCAATCGATAGAGTCCCTTTCAATTACCTTATAGTTATTAAAAACGAAATATTGTAAATATATGGGGCTGCCTCATTTTTGCACCGGTGCCTTCTATTGGAAAACGCTATATTAAAAGAAAATCATTAATTAATCATTCTATAAAGATTTCTTTTACAAGGAAACTCTAAGATTCTCATATCATCTTTCATATTTCTACTTATTATATTGTTCTATTATATGCGATGTGAGTGAGGGTTGTGAGTAATTTGTTTTCCACCATCGATTATGCAATACTTCAGAGGTTGAGGTTGAATGCTTTAATGAGAATTTTGACTGGCATGTCATGTGATATTGAAATTTTGTCATATTTATTAAATCATACCACACCTTAAAAGCACTCAATGATGTGAATGCAAATGGAGAATTTTTCTAAAAGAACATAGATAAACGGTTTAATTGTTAAATACTTTCATGCACTTTATTTATCTTGTTTAATACCTCAAGGTACGCAGGGTATAAAGAGTGAAATGCATAATAATGATATTTTATGTAATGTGTTTGGTTGTTTGTGTCTGTTATACAATTAATTTAAATTAATTTTGATAATGATCTAATATTGATGTTTTAGGTTTTATCTGTAATAGTAATATCGTCCTGGTACCATGCAATAAAATTAAGTAGATATTTTGACTCCTTAAATTCAATTTAATCATGCCATTTACGGCGGATGCAATTGCTGCACAACAAGTGCAAGAAAGGCTGAAGATTTTATATTCATTGGTGCAGGACATTGAGAAAAAACGCCAACAGGGAGAAGTTGGTGTAAATACAATAAACAAATTACAATCGGGGCAGGAAGAAAAATCAACTCCGCAATTTCAAGTAAATTTATTTACTTTTGTTTAACAATATAATCTTCATCATTTTTTATTACAGGCTAAATTAAAATCTTTATACAAAGTAGCGATTATTCAAGCCGAACAAGAAGAAGATTTATTGCGTGAAGCTTTACTAAAAATTTCTGAAATTAGAAATATTAAAAATGAACGCCGGATTCAAACACGTCATGTTGGTAATAAGGAAATGATTCGTCGTGGACCATGGATGAAGATGTTAACTAGTTCAGCTCAGACCTTGCCTTTATTTGTTGGAAAAATTGGTGAGAAACCTCCACCCCTTTGTGGAGCAATTCCACCAGAACCTAGTTATTACGCTAAGGTAATTTGATTTTAAAAATATTACGTAACCATGTTATTACGCTAAAATAATTTATTTATAAAAACATTATATTAATAAATAATTTGAAAAAGTCTTAAAAGCAGTTACAATAAAACTTTTTAATGTTGATTATACACTCTACACCACTTTTACTACGTGAGGATTTAACTTTATGCCAACTCAATTTTGGTCAGCTGTACTCTTTAATATTATTATCATTTGCTCTTTTTCTTCATTTTCAGTTTATAATTGGTTGCACTTAAAATAGGAGATAATTAAAATATATATTTTTTTGTCGAAGCATTAAAATTATATAAATAATAATTTTAATAGGTTGGTGACATGGTAGCAACACTGGTTGAAGTAACTGGAGATGGTGAAAATTGGATACTTGCAGAAGTAGTCAGTTTCAATCAAACAACCAATAAATATGAAGTGGATGATATTCTCGAAGAACAGAATCAAAAAAAGAGGCACACTTTGAGCAAAAAACATGTTGTGCCTTTACCATTAATGAGAGCTAATCCAGAAACTGATCCCAATGCTTTATTCCCACAAGGAACAGTTGGTAAATTACAAAAATTAATTATAATGTACTTGAAAGTACTCATCTTATGCTTTCTCAATAAATACAGGTTTATATGTATATTTTTTATAAACTGCTGTGAAAAATTATCAAAAAGTTTTTTTTTTAATATCTTATAAACTTTTTAAGTTATTTGTAAAGTTTAGGTTGAAGCAAGTTTTAGAAGCATGTTTGAAAGATATGTTTAGTATGTTTATTAAATCTTAAATGTTTTCAATTTTTTAGGACATACGGAGTATTTCAAACTAATTATTATTAAATTTTCAGTTATGGCTTTGTATCCACAAACTACTTGTTTTTATAATGCAATAGTTAACAAGTTACCGGCTACCCACACTGATGTATATGAAGTATTATTTGAAGATGCAAGTTATCCAGAAGGATACAGCCCTAGATTACCTGTACCACAACGCTATGTTATTGCTGTGAAACAAAAAAGCAAGCAAACATGACATAGCTCAATGGAAATAAACCCCTCCGATTCAGAGGAGTCATCTTTCCATGAGCAAATATAATAGATTTAAGTAAATCAAACTAAAATAGGCGTTATAAATATGTATTATAAAAACATATAATAATTATAATATTATTATTAGTAAAGAATAATTTACAGAACTGTATTTATAAATAAATTAATATTTGTAAGCTACTTCAGTTTAATCATGCATAAGTAACTATCTTCGAATGTATTAGTAATGCTATATAATATTATATTATATTAATATCAAGTATTTATTGTAATCCTGACGATTGTATTATTAAATATTGAAAACAATTAATTTTTATATCGGTTGATTGAGTATTAGCACAATTAGCAATGTCTTAAATTTGTAATTTAGAATCAAATGAATTTTGCGGGAAATACCTCGATATGCCAATGTCGTTCTTTCTGCATCATAATGCTTTTAATAGCAAAACACCAGTATTTTCAGTTTTAACCAGTATATGAACTGAATTTACTCTTATTCATTTTATGTGGTTAACTATGAACTTGCTTTTGATGTCGCACACCCTGTATTATATTCAAAAAAACAGACAATTTCAGATAATGTTTAATAAAACAGAATTAATCTTTGGATATTCTAAAATTTTATGAAATTTAAAATAGTTCTGAATTGATATGAGTTTTCAACAATATTTTTATGCTATTGTAACATGCAAGTCTATCCACAGATATGCGGTATGCGCTTGTTCTAAACTAAATTGCGGTCTATGGAATAAATTGTCATAAATAAATTTTAAAATAAATATGATTTATGATCATTTTTATTTAAATTATTTTGTTTAAATTTTAAATCAACATTAACTTATTTGATTCAAGGGCGAATCAAGGTGAATCCTTCTATAAAAATTTAAAGTTACTTATCTCAAAAGTTAGTAAAGATAATTTATTTCTGTTTTTGACATGATAAGTATAATAAGGAAATGTTTGTGAAGTGCGTTTATCAAAAATGAATGATAAATAAAAAGTACTTTGACAATTAGTTTTACATTGTTTTAAAAATTCTTCACACTAATTATATGTATAACAAAAATAATAGATCATCCTGAGAACTCTCTCTTAGTCAACAATGAATGGAAGAGAGAATGCCTGGATGAAATAGCATATACCAAGCGAGTCGAGCAAAAAAGTTATGAGGCAGGAAAGACACGTCCTTTTTAGATCAGAGCTGGGCAAGTATTTATATTTATAAATACTTTTTTTATTTAAATACCTACGATTAGCAAAATGTAATTAAATACTTTCTGCTAACCGTAGGTAAGTATTTAGTATTTATATAAATACTTTTTGAACTTTTTTTAAGTATTTAAATACTTTCAAAAATATTCAAATACTTTCAAAGGTATTTAAATACTTATAAAAGTATTTAATATTTAAATACTTCATGTTATAAAACTGTATTTTTAAAAATATTTAGTATTTAAATACATTTTTAAAAGTATTTGGCCAGCTTAGCTTAGTATACGTCGTTATGACCTAATATATGTCGAAAATGTGTACGATTTCTTCAATAATCTTTTATTCAATAAAATGTTTATAATTAAAAACCAATAATTATAAACGCTTTAGTAGATAACATTTAAATTTTGGAATTTAGTGGTTTATTTTTGCTGCTGCGTAATGATAAATATCCAGGCCGACTTTTTTCTTTGAAGTAATTCCAATTAGTTTTGGCGCATGATTCGTTAAAACATGTAGATCTTGTGGGTAAGGCACGTGCACAAGATAGTAACTAATGGCAGAGGCTAATAAAGAAGCTAACGTGAGTAGTTGTGTCATTCTTGTAAACGATAAAGGATTCTAGAATAAACAACTAATATAATTTACAAGCAACGAGTATCACAACGCCAATCAGAAATAAAAAGTTTACAATCTATTAATTAATCGGTGTAGGGTGCGCTTCAGAGATTCTTCTTACACATGGTGAGTCACATATCTCACTGTCAAGGGAAATGGCCCATTGTAATTAGTCCTCAAAGAGTGTCTAGTTCCTACATATGACTCCGAGTTTTGCACATTGAACTGCATTATAAACTATGGCCTCAATCCAAGATGAATGTTACCATGCCTAGCGATATATAGAAAACAACAACAAACAAACCAACGAGCAACTAAAAGGCTCTTTGCAGAACCCAATAACACTCAGAAAGCAGACGGAATCGACCGCAAAGACAAAATTTTTGGGAGCGGCTAGACGTAAGATGAAGAAACAAAAGAAAGCTAAGGGAGCCCAGACTATTAAGTTGACTCCAACAGAAGAAACGCGCAAGTAAAGCTTAGGTATTGTTGCAATCTGCCGCTGAAAACTTGGGGTCGCAAAAGCAACACATCACCAGCAGCAGCACACCCAAATCGTAAAAACGGCTGGCTAAAAAGAGTAAGGAAAATGAGGAGACTTTAAAAACGACTTTTACGGACACTCTCACGAGTATTGCACTAGCATTAACATCAAAGAGTACCTACCACGATTGCTTTTTGAACTCCAAATTAGCAAAAATCATCAAGATAACCATTCTTGGCAGGATTGATGTGTTCGTAAAGCGGCAAGAATCACCTCGTTTTCATGTGTGCACATGAAGGTGGACGGTTACCTGAAAATAACGTGTGCGGACAAGCCAACTAAGCAATGGCTGTTAAGCACAGAAAAGCAGCTCCTGGATGGCAAAGAATTGACTTGTAGGAGCTTTCAGAACCTACGAAAGTAATCTCGTAGTTACCGACACCAAACACCAATTGCACCGATGCTTGGAGAATGGTGAATTCCAAGTCAGACCCCAAGGGAACCCAACATGTTCTACTCATTGACAAGGGATCTAGGAAAAATTAAAAATTTGGGGAACAAGTTGCATCTGGGTTTTTCTACAATAGCACTTCGTGCTCTGTCCCTTTCCAAAAAGAGCGGCGACAAACCAGACGAGACAAACCTTATACAAAGACATTTTTTGTAAAAATAATCAGTTTTCTTGGTAGTCAATGATGTAAGTATAAATAATAAAAGATATTAAAAACGTTATAAATATATTTTTATTAAAGTAAAATTACTACCTACATTACATTTTAATCTATTTATTAAATTACTTTCTTTCAATAAACCATAAAATATTTGTAACATGGCGACCATCGCGTAACTAAAAGTTTTGAAACATTTAAGTTTCTTTAGAGCAATCGCACAGAAAATTATAGCAAGTTGAAAAAATGTAGCAATATCCTCGAAGAACAACCGGAGGTCTTTTTTTTTCATCTTTACCAATTATTAAGGCTATCTAAAATACAAAACATAAAATAATTAAATTATTTTTATGAAAATTAATTCAAATGAGTGCTGTACCTGTGTTAATAACACTGCCATTATTAATATTATAGTCAATAGTTTCATATTTGTAATTTTACGTTTAGATGTGGTTAGTAGTGGACAATCGTTCGTACTACTGACAGTTAAATTAAACAAAAACGGTTATCGAAAATACACACGGTCGAGTTATGTAGGACTAATCAAAATTATGATTAATTTAATAAATCATGCACAAAACATGTGTTGCTATTGTTTCAATTACTCAGACCATTACCTAAAATATTTATATTTATGCACTTACTAATTTGATTATCAACAGGCGTTTTAATAAAAAATGTTTTATGATTTGTTAATTTGATAATAACATGCTGTTTTCAATTAAAAACCGAAATACTATATACTCTATATTTGACGTTTCGTTGATAAGTACATAAGTACCATAGCTAAGTACTGTTGATTTTTAGTGAAACACAGATGGAGCTGTTTTGAAGTGTTCTTAAAAATGGGACACGTCTTAGGAAAGGAATCAAGAGTAAGTTATAAACCATGTAAATATTAATATTATGAAAAACAAAATAGTTTTCATATAATACAGTTTTATTTGCGTTTTTAAACATAAATTAAAAGAATAATGAGGTCTGAGTGATTATATACCAATGAACGTTTAAATTAAGAGATATTAAATATTTCACAACTGCGGGTGGCATATCCAAAGCGGCCGATGTCAAATTAAAAAATTTACAAAAGTTAAGCAACGTTAGGAACGGCCAGCACTTGGATCGGTGACGGCATAGTCCCGCTTACCAGTACAATTTTTGTTAACCATAACTCAACACACACATTCCTACCTACATGAACACGGCTGAAGGACCTCCAGGTCGATAGCCAGTTGCGTAAAATCCCAACAAACAAATACTATTACTACTACTGTTACGAAAAATGTGTTTTTGCGACATAATAGAAAAGGATGCATAACGGGCATCGCACATCTGGCAGATCGGCGGCAATGCGCTGGGCTTTGCGGCTTTTGTCACTTTTATTACATTGTTCTATGACTTGTCGGCAGTCGTCAACGTCATAGAACAATGTATAATAAAATGCCGAGAGCCCCGCAGCGTATCGTCGCCGATCTGCCAAATGTGTGATGCCCTTTGTACGACAAATTTCCAATGTATTTTCACAGACAAAATCATTGCTGGTTATGTTTCTAAGCATACTCTGGAACTTTTTCGTGTTATGCGTCCTTTTCTATCGTTGCACATAAATGCCTTCCATAAGCCATGCTAAATTGGTTGTACTATATAAGCAGTTACATTTTTATATCATAAAATACTCACAATTAAAACTTAAAATAATGTAAATAATGAAGAACAATTAACGTTTTTAATAATACACAACATTTACTTTATTTGTTTGCTACATTCGCATCGAAAATACTGAAAATTGTCATTGAAACGTAATTTAATAAAAGCGTGACGGTTATTTAAATCAAACTGCACTTTAATGGTCAAGACTTCTTACGGTTATTTCAATTTGATTTAATCATTATTAGATTGAATTGAATGCCATTGTCTCAAACATGGACGTCACATAAAGAGCTTTTTATGTTTTCTAACCCAGCCAAGCAAGACACGTCATGTTTACGTCATTTTTGGTTATAGTTTACGTCGTTATGACAAGGACAAAACGATTAAATGCATTTCATACATAAGCGACATCTGCGTGTACGCGTGTAAAACTGAAACTAAAACGAGTTTGCGAATTATGATGCTAGTAAAATTATATTCGTATGTATTCGTATTCTTTGTTATTGTATCAAATCTGTTGAATAAGAAAGCACATGCTCAATTACCTTCTCGAACGTTTTCATATCACAGTGGTAATATTTTTCTAACATTCATTTTGTTTAATATACATAACATTATTATTATTGGGTCAGATATTATTTGTGTCTACTTACTTCTCCCAAACACACAATAACCCAATAGGGACCAAACACGTTATTTAAACACGCGAAATTGACGTAACTTGAGACGTGCTGGTATTTATTTAAAAAAATTGTATCAAAACTTTTAAACAATAAAGTGTTTATAATTAATTAACTGTAATTATTATACTTTATTAAATGACGTTTACATTTTAGAGTAATGTGACTTATTTTGTTGCTCCACAATGTTATAAGTATGCAAGCCGACATCTTTTGTTTAACTAATTACGCTTAAAACTAGCACATAATATTCGAAATTAACTTGGTTAACATAAGCTTCTAATAATAGCAATGTTGTTATTATGAAGATTCTCAAACTCAACGCCATGCTCAATAAAAATAATGAGTGAGGTTAGTGTTAGCATATGATTCTTGATAACGTCTGGATTATGATTGTGTGGTGGCGTGTGCACAACCTAGTAACGGCAAAGACGTTACGTCGTAGATTGACGTAAAAAGTACGTCCTAAAAATTACATAAAATATACGTTATTATGAAAATGTAACCCCGTTTGTTTGACTAAAAATGACGTCTATTAGACATCGTCATATGACCTTATAATCACAAATATCTCAAAAAAAATTACGTGATTATAACATGACTGTGCTGGATGGGAATTAACTATGATAACAAAATTTTATTTTTTAACGTAAACACCATTAACAAATATATAATTATTTACACAAACCAACGTTTTTCTAATAATAACGCTATGCCTTTTGATATTTTTGCAAAGTACAAATATACAGCGGATTCCAAGACGCCATTCGATAAAAAATAACATTCTCTCAAGTTTTTTTTGAGTTTTGGAAATAGATAATAGTCACGAGGCAATGTCGGGTCCGTTGGGTGAATATTGTAATTTTTTAATGTCGCGTTAATGATTACTTCTTGAACAAGTTATACCCTGCATATACTTAATTAAGAGAATGCCCATCAACGTCGCAGAAAACGGTGGACTTTATTTTTCCGCAAAAAATTGCCTAGTTGTCTTCAATTGGGTCGTAAAGAGACCTTGTGAACCTTTTGCATGCATCCTTGTCTCAGTGGAGAGCCAAAATCACATCTTTATCTTGGAATAAAGAGTCGTCTACACGGGACTAAGCAGCTTAGGAATGCATATTGTTTTACATTTTGCTCATTTCCAAATCTTCATGTAAAATTTTAGAAACAGTTGTTTTTGATACTTCTATTTCTCTAGCAGTAAATGAAACATTTATTTGGCGGTCAATCAACAACAAAGTTTTAAGTTTCTTGATAATTTTGTCAGTTTGTCTTCTTTCACATTTTAGGTTATCATAAATGGATTTTCTGCCCACTTGAACTGCTTGCACCAATATTTAATTTACAAATACCATCATTCTCTCATGGGCATTTTTTGTGCTAGTACTTTCTTACGATAAAAAATCTTACAACGCTTCTGTTTTTAAGTTGCTAG
>JARJEC010088441.1:0-11567 GCA_030264575.1 Tachinus sp. AB-2021 | reverse complement strand
TGACATATAAAACAGAGAAGACAAAGACATTGCCAACACATATGCTAGACACTTTACCAAACCATTCAGTTTTGATGAAAACTGTGACTACAAAGACAAATAACGGTCCAAAGTTGACGACTAGTATAACCAGTACTTTAAAACAAATATTTAACACTTGATGATGAATTAATAACTAAAGCGGAATATTTTTCTTATCCCTGCCAAAGACAATATTCCGAAAAATTCCTGAAACGCCTACACTTCAAAGCTCATGCCCGAATAACAAAAATCTCAAATTACTGCCTTTCCCACCAATAGGTACATCCTTGTTAAATTTAAAGTGGAGTAGTAATCTATATCCCATACTAACTATAGCCCAATAACACTCCTGCCTGTAATAGTCAAGATCTGCAAATCTTACATTAAATAAAAACTGTTAATCTATCTTAAGTCTTATATTCCGTTTAAACAATTTGTTTATTTTTATCAACTATGCATCCTAATCTTTAATGTGCAAACAATTCATCTAAAAGAAAGTTATATAGCATCACTATTTCTCGATAAAAACAACATTTGTCTCAGCTTTGCTTGGGGGCCTTTTCTTTAAACTCTTTTTTAATCTGCATAATCAAAATCTTGCTTGAAAACCAATACGTATAAGAAATTACTTTTCCGATACTTTCTATCCTAAACAAGGTGTTTAGGATTGAAAGCAGTTTGTGCCACACAGTTCTTCTGTTCTCTTTCTTATACAACTTTTACTGCAGTAATATATTTGATACATACATTAGAAAATATTTTGACCCATAATTTTACATACTACGATATGCTGATGACACTGTACTGATATCACAAGCAAAAAACGGAAAGCTGTCTATCCAATACCTACAACTCTTGACTACCTAAGTTGAAAAATGTTTTAATACCTAGAGACTAGACGCCAATCTCAAAAAATTCTAACTATTTATCCCATAACATTGTATTGGAAAGTCGCCTAAAATAAAAGTAAATAAAAAATCCATCAAGCCAATATTATTCTGCAAATATCTTTACTTTACCTTATCTTTGACAACAAACTTTTCTTTAAAAGTCACTTCAAGCCGTATACACCAAATGCACAAATCATGCCAAATACTTCAGATGCCTAACGCACAAAGAGAAAGGAATAAATGATAAAATAGCAACACACATTTACAAATCCATTTGCATACCATTACTAGATTATGCATTACTCGTCCAAAATTCCCAATTAAATCTATCTTCAAGGAAGTTCTCTCATTATCCAATTTAATTAAAAACACCAACATACCCGAATAACAATCTATACAGCCATTAATACACATTGTAACTGCAAATACAACTCATTATCACTCACTACAACAACATATTCATTATTACGGGCAGTAAGGTCAATTGCGTTCTCATTTTAATTTTCATAATAATATAATCATCCTAAGTCAACGCAAATATTATAAAACTTGATGATTATGAATAAAAATAATATGTAGTAATTAAAGAATGATATCAATAAACATTGTGAAAATCAATAATTATTACAAAATATCTTTCAGAATGTAATTAATTAATTAGAAAATAAAATGCAAAATATTGATAGATGAGAATACATCAACATTGACTATTGGTCTGAAAAATAAAAATTAAAAAGAATATTAAAATGATAAATTATAACATAAAGCTGCTATTTAGTCAATATTAATATCTTAAGTACAATTCAAATTTAATTAAGCTGCATCTCTAAATAAATTATTTCAGACATGAGCAAATCCTTATTAACAATTCATTCCAACAGTGATTGGCCAAAATAATACGTCTTTACTTCAATAATAGTTGACGTTAGTGTTAGAGTACTTGTTCTTGCTTGTACAGTTCAAAACTGTTTCATATAATTTTTTCTATTTGTTTTAAAAAACAAAAAAGAAAACAAACCAAAAATTTTAACGATTTAAAAAGATAAATTCTTTTTATTACACCAACAAGTAAACATACTGTTTAATATGTCTAGCAGTTTAGGTTTTTGGATCCTATTAGATTTAGATATATGCTTTTAAATGTATTTTTGATTACTAAAACGAATTATGTAAGAAAGGGTATAAAAAGGTTAGTATGGCACTACATAACATTGCGGCTGCAAAAGATTCCTGAATGTTAGGGATAAACATTAACTAAATTATTAAGTGCTGGAGCTCCAAAAATTACAATTGCCGTAATGATTGATAACCTGCTAGAGAGAAGTAAAAGAAAAATATCAACCACGTGTAACACTTGTTTGGTAAAAAGAAAATAAAAAAGATTACTTAAAAAAAGATATCTTGATCTATGATTGAACTTTAAACTTTTTATGAAATCATAGTTTAAATTACATTGACGTTCTCTGAATTTTTACTTTTTACAAATTTTAAGAGTCCAAACTAAAAAAGAAGCTCTTACTCATGGTGATGTTTTTGTGGTGTTGCTTATAAAAATATTGTATAGAAGATCACAGATTTAAACTACGACATTGTGTAGTGTAACTCGTGTGAGAAGTGTGACACTTGGACGCTGTCACTCAATATCATAAGCAAAGTTAGAAGTAAATTACCTGGGGTAAACCCCGTTTAAATGCCGAAAAACTTTTGCAATAATTTGAAATTTCTAATGTAAATTTATATTGATTTGTTCAAATCAAAAATATAGATTACATTTTTTTGTACTTTAATTTTATTTGTTTGATTTTTACAAACTTATTTCTTTATAAATTTTATCTTTCAGAACATTTTTAGAATTTATTAAATATACAATTTAACAATCTTAGTCTTCAAGCCTATAATAACGTCCAAACTTAGCCACGCTATACAATAGTTTTTGTAATATCTCTTTGTTTACAAAGAGAAATTAGCTCAAAAAAAATGTATTTCCAAACCTGTGTAATTATGAAGTACTATTTATGTTTGTACACCTTTTTAGAACTATGGTTTCAATTTAGAAATAGGTAAGTTTGAGTCATATCTCAAAAACCCATACGCTTTCTGATAATTTATTTGTTAAATGTTCTGCTATAAAGGGTTAAGAGTAAGCTAAGCTATTTAAATGCTTAAATAACGTTTTGTTCAGTTTGTTTTATAATTAAAAAAACAAATTTAAGTTAGTGTTATATTATGCTAGTTTTGTGTATCTAATAAATAGAGAATAAATATTTATAAAAGTTCGTTTGAAACTAATCACGTTTGTTTGTGAAGTGAAGCTTTGCATGCTCTTCGCCACTTCATCAATTTTATCATGAGCTCGGTGTCGATATTATAGATATAATCAAATGTCTACAGCAGTGTTTTCCAACCGGTGTGCCGCAAATACGTTCAAGGTGTCCGCAGAATCTTTATCTATATTATAAATAGTTTATATCATATTACATTTCTAAATATTATTACTTTTTAACTTATTGTTTTTGTAAATATTAATTGTGTAACCTCTTTGTAAAGTTTATGACCTTTTAGAATAAAAGAAATTTAATCTTTTATAATTCATTAGCCAATAATTTCTGTTTTCCATAAAATCGGGTGTGCCGCTTAAAATTTTCTATTGAAAAAGTGTGACGCGTAAAAAAAATGTTGGGAAACACTGGTCTATAGTATTGTGGCCATTTACGTTTATCATTTGTTTTTCTTATAATCTATATAATAATAATTTTTAATATGACATGATACAAAACAATGAGCATATGCTCATCGTTCAACCAATTATAATTCTTTTAAAGTACTATGGAATTTAGTAAAAAGTATTGAGACTCGGTTTAATAATTATATTTTGCTTTGTATACATATATAATTGTATTCTTATGTTGTTTCTTAGATATGCGTGGCTACGAATTTCCCGTATAATATGTTGATATGAGATCTCTCGAAAATCCATTTTCGTCGGTTTCCCCCGCTTTATCTGGTTATTCGCGTATAACTTGGCGTCGTTATTCTACATCTAAATATCTGTTGGAAAACGTTCGCCGCAGAGCATCGTTATTGCGTGGCTGGAAAAATGGCGTGTTATTCCCCTTATCAAAACATAAAACCGTCACACCGTTGAAAATGTCCATTTTTACAGTTTCTCATTATGCGAGTCTATGAATAAATTCGCACTTTTCTGCCGCGTTACTTCGCGATCCACACGAACTGAAGACGAAATGGAGAATTACAGATAAGCCGGCATTGGCCGTGTATTAGATCTGCTGGCTGTGAATAACAAACTGTGTACCATGTTTTACCCTCTACTTCATCACTTTTATGGGACTCTTATACTATAATATGGAAATTTTATCTCACATTATTTACGCTTTTACATCTAGTACTACTGTCATTTTAGAGTAACTAGTTCGACAACGTACGCAACCAATAGCCCAAGTTCTAATTTTTATTTAAAAAAAATAATTTAAAAAAACTCAAATATATTAGTATTCGTAAAACATAAAATTATTAAATGTTTAGAAAAAAAAGTATACAACAAAAATGTTTAAGAATAAGCGCCATATATTTAAAACAGGTTTTGGATAAAAGTGATATTCTACTATACAAACAATCAATAAAAATCTAGTTTGCCATTTAAAATAGCAAAGCTAGTTTCTATCCGGCCCACAAAAGAATAAAGAAGTTGGCAAATCTTACCATAAATAGATGAGAGGTCAAACTTTATTTTTATCTATATACTATCCAAAAAATATACATTATAAATCGAGATTCCGTGCATGAACTATCGCATTATTAAAATTGTGCTAAAGACAACTCAAATTGTAATAATGACCATCGTAAATCAAATGGGATGTTTAGGTGTTTAGCCACTTGCTATCGCTTGTTATTTAAAATCTCAACGGGTGTACAAAAAGTACTTTTTGTTTGAATTCATTGCATACATCCAATATACACATAACATATATTGTTAGGTCAGCAATAACATCATTAGCTGGTAAGTGTCGTTAAGCAGCACTTACCAGACTGCTTCATTATTATATCTTGACTCCGACAGTTTTTAATCTAAACAAATAATAGCAATGGCAGTTGAAAATGATGTAATTATTTAAAAATATACTACAAATTATTGTGTAGAGATGCCACTTAACTGAAATTTCTTAAGTTTTGTACCTAACCAAAGTTGTATGTCTATTACATACTTATGAAAACACTACTCGCCACTACGCGGCTTGTAGAGTAATCTTTTTCGTTTGTATGTAATATTGCATTTACAACTTTTGTTAGCTAATATACTATTGACGTTAATTACAAGTATCTGTAAAATCAATAAGTAATATATTTGTAAATACATTGTTGAATGTTTTAGATAAAAATCTTGTAATAATATCTTATTTTTCATAGATAAGACAATAATACATTAAACTATTCTTGCATATTTTACAATTAGTGATTAACAACTATTAGTTATTAAAAACTATTTGATTGACAAATTCAGTTCTTGTTTAGCCAAAAATGATATAAACTTTATTTTTGTTGAAATGGCTTGTATTTCATAGAACACCTTACATGTTATTGTATTTTTAGATGTAGAATAAATAACTTACACTTGGAAGTATAAACAAAATATAGAATATAATATAATGAAATAAAGTAAATAGAAATATTTTAAAAAACATCGGTTATTCGTGCATTTAATTTGTGCTATTTGATCAATATTTATACACTCGACTTCAAGTGACCAAAGCCAATAATATTCCGAAAGCGGACCGGTGGGCGAGCTGTTCACTTAATTGCTTATCCCGCAAATATTAATATAAAAAATTGAGCAGTAAGTAAATAAAAAAATATTTTTTACCACATACTAGTTTTATCAGATAATTAAACACTGTACTGCTTGTTTATCGAAGGAAATAATACCATTTCTATCGTTATTAGCATTAAATAAAATAATCAAAACGTATGGTTGCCATAACAAGTTTTCCATTAAATATATAGTTGTTTTAATGGCTGCATGTATGGCATAATTTAAGGTTTCATTAGCGTGTTAAAAGGTTGCGACGTTATTAGGGAGAGATGCAATGGGTTACACAGGATCGTTCAATCATCAAATGTCAAAATAGCATGTGTATTAAGTGACACTACATTACATGAAAAAATAATCATAACGAGTCTGTATCTACTTAACGTACATGATCATTTCCAGAATATAACGATTGAGTTATTTTTAATATCACGTGTTTATACTTTCATTCTAAAAATAAAATTTATATTATTACACTAAATGAATCTTGAATTTATGATAATGGTGCAACAAACATCATTATCGCATAAATGTTTTAAACCGACAATACATATCTACCGTACCGTCGTACTGTTTTCAATGTTTCTTGTCGATTACAATTTATATTTTATATATATACTATTTATTACGCAAATAGAAAAATGGTACATACAAATGTTAAGTATTTTTTTCCAGAAAATCCAAATCTGTAATAAAACATGAGGGTTTTTATTTTAAAGTTGCTCCTTCCTGCAACCCCTGGAGAGTAGTGGTGAAGAAAATTTTATAGAATCGGATGTCTCCCCATTAAATCATGTAACTTTTCTTTAAATATTGTTTTCCTAAAATGCTTCATTTTTTAAATAAAAATTCGAAACACATTATGTTGTCCACACTGAATATTGAAGTTATATGTATATATAAATATGTGCTAATCAAAAATTCAAATCTGGTTGTCTTTCCAGCCTTTTATTGTTCTTATTTTTTATAATACAAGAACAGTAAAAACCCTTTAAAAAGAAGGCAAAAAAGCAGTTTTGTGAAAAAAATTTAAAGTGATTGCACCAATTTAGTTTAACAAAAATCATGTTTACTTGTAAAATCCCTTTATTGTTGTTGTTTTTATACTACTTTTTGAGTAGAAAAAACATGGCCGAGTAGGATTTTCTTTCTTTTCTGTTGGTGGCAGAAATAATGGCAAATGTCTTGCTAATAATTTCAGTATAGTTAGCATGTTTGATTACCGTTCATTTGTTCAAATTTTGTCCTTTTATATTTTATATGAAAATTTCTTTGAAACAAAAATGAATTTGTTTCGAATTTTAGGTAAAGCACGAAAGCATTCTATAGAGAAAAAGATGAAGAGAAGAAGAAAATCTTTTGTGATATTTGTTGTCCCTTTTTCTAGTCCAGATCTAATTGTGAATATTTTATTATTTTTTTGCAAAATATTTTTTTATCTTTCCATTTCATTAGAAAAACTATTTCTCTCTGAAACACAATAGTTTCTAAATTTATTTTTGCAATTTACTTCACTGGGTACTTCTGATTATGATACTCTTAAAGTTCCATAAACATCAGACTTATTTTTACACAGGATGTTGTTTTTATTTTCAAATGTATATTCCACCCTGGATATCTCAGAAAATCAAAACAAAACAAACACTTTCAAAATACATTAATTTTCATTTTGAAAAGAACATCCCAAACACATACAAAAAAATTTATTATATAAATTTTAAAAATATAAAAAAAAATTTAAAAACAATCTGTTGAAATATTGATGAAACGCTTTGTGATTTGAACATTTATGAAATCTTTTAACATGCTGTTGACTATTGTGCCAGTTTCTAATTTCCGAAACTGGCACAATAGTCAACAGCATGTCAAAAGATTTCATAAATGTTCAAATTGGCATAGCTGACATAAACTTTTGAACAATTATTGTTGGAAATGAGGAAATACTGACAGACATCCAAATAGTATGTCAAAATATATCCTAAAAATTAAGATGGGCGTGTTTTGAGAGTTTTTTGTTTTATAGCAATTGTTGAGATATGCAGGAAAATACGTAAAAAACATTTTAAATATAGATCAGCTAGTACAGTTTAGTTAAATCATTATCCATCATAAAATAATATCTTAAATTCAATGACAGTGTTCTAAAACAAATTACTACATTTTACTACATTGAAAAATCTTTGGGTTCTTTATTGAGAAGAGTATAAATTATAAAATTAAAGACCACAATTTAATTTGCATAATAAATACTTTTTTGTTGAATTTGGCTTTTTGGGTCAAAAGTATGACATTTATCTCAGACAACCTTTATGTAATAATATACTTTTACTAATATAAAGTAAATGTTTCTGTTTATAGTATTTTACAACAATGACAAGATAAATAGGATTTTACTGGCAATATAACAAGATAACTGGCAAGTAAGCAAGCCGGCAGGCCTGCCATCTTTACAAAAATCAGAGTCCGAGGGGGATAATTATGAGCCATGGCAGTGTATAAATGGCCATGTTACAATTTTTATACTAAAATAATGATTCAATTCACTAATACAAGGTCATCCACAATAATTTATAACCTTTGAGTGAATTCTGTAAGATGGCCAGTAATGTTATTAATATTTTTGACATATTTATTTAAAATTTAAGTTGCATGCTCATAAAATTTTTGAAATTTACGCAGGAAAATTATATTTCCACACTTAGTTTGTAAATAATTATGTTGGCCTGCTGAACTATAATAAAATACACAAATACTTAGCACATACAGATATTTAGTAGAAGTACTGTATTCATCATATCATAATTAAGTTTATGTAACACAATATTACTACTAATACATAAAATGACATCAGTTGATCAAAGCTTTAACTACAATTGATTTAATTAATATTGACAAATTTTATTTTTCCATTAATATTGCAACAAGCTTTAATTAATAAAACTTGTCGGCCAAAAAGTCACATACAAATTTTACATATTAAAAAGTTGTCGCGCGGTAAAATATAACATACTGTGAAGAAAAATCGAAAAGTATTTTAGCATTTTGAAATTTTCGATTTTTTTGGCACTATCTAGAAATTTGCCTAGCGTTTATCCGACAATTAATACTCACTGTATATACGTGGAATTAAAATTTTTTATTTCCATAATAAACAGAAAATGAAGCTATAGAAGAAAATTGATGCTAAATAGAGAAAGTTATTATACTATAATATAATTTAATGGGCAAGTGTAGAAGCAGGCAGAATGAAAAGAAGTGTAAAATATCTATGAAGTGAAATTGTACAATGTAGAGAGAGAGAGAGAGAGATGTACAAAGACAAGAAAGAAATACTTAAGTGAATGAGTATCTATACAACAGTATTGACAAATTTTAAAGTAGGGCTTATTACTATTGTAACATGGCAAATTTAATAAAATATTGCAAGGTTCAGATGTGGAAATTTTGAATTAGGAAATATTGACAAAATTTTGGATGAACGAAGAAAAAAGTATGCAGAATGTGTATAGAGGACAAGGAAATGCCTGAAGATATTTTAACTAAATGTAGCAAAATGAGGGAAGGCAAAATGGAAAGAAAAGAAAAGCTAAAAGACGATGAATATGGAATGGCCCGACTAAAGACAGTTGCAAGAAGAAGTAAATAAAAAATACAGAATTTTCTTTATTTATTTTATAGAAGAAATCATTCCTTATTAATTTGAACTGTATTTTCAATGCTAAAAGACATAAAGTAAACTTGACTATTACCTACACTATTGGGTTGTTTAATATGTATACAGGATCTAGACAATAAATAAGTCGAAAGATTAAATAGAAATTTTATTTTTTTTATTACATTATTTATAAAAATAAAACAGAGCTATGACTAGTAAAAACCCAAAGTTTTCTGAATGATTAAAACATTTTTATCGTTTTTAAGAAAACATCTGTATAATTAAATGTAATTATAAAGCATTTTTGTATAATCAACTATAAAAAATAATGTAAGAATAAGCAATATAGTTTATGTTTAGCTAAATAACAAAACTTTCATGACTAGGCAAATAAAAATCGTCCATGAAAGACTCTCCACTTTGAGCGTATATTATTTTGATGTATTTTTAGAGAACTTATTTACATTTTGAATTTGTCCATCAAAAAATGTATTTGTTGTTTCCATCCCGGCGAGAGCTGCCTAATTTTTTTGTTTGTTTAGCGCTGTGGTCTTCAAAATGACCGTCCCGTAACTTCGAATAATTTGCTATGTGAAGATACTTACCGTTTGGATTTGCAAATAAATTAATGAAATTAAAAAATATTATTACAGATCAAGTGCACATGATTAACTGAGAGGCATTAGTAACTGATAACGTTATGGAAACATTTACTATGCCGTTAAAAAAATAGTTTTATATTCTAAGGACTTCGGCGTGCATTGACATAAAAGAAAACAAAGTACCTAAAATTAACAAACAATATCTGCGTTGTTCTATTATATTAAATTCTTAATTTAATTAAATGTAGCAAGTGGTCATTTTAAAAAATGATCAATAACAAAGTAATAAATTAAATTAAAAAACCAGTGTTGGATCATTAAAATTGAGGCGCTGCTCTATTCGTTTAACTTCCTTATACATTTTGTTTTTAAATCACAGTGCACGAATAATATCTCTACTGTTCATATTATTGATCCAAAGCAACAGTGTAATTTTAGAATGAGTAAAAGAACTTCAATAGTTCCCTCCAAAAACTTTGTGTACCAATAATTTTGCCAGTTAACTATAACGTGCAAAAAAAATAAGTTTTAATATGCCGCATTAAATATATATAAATAAGTCTCATTTCTTGTGTATTTATTTGTATTATATATAGGGCTACAAACGTCAACGTACCGCCCCAATATATTTTATTAGAACATTTCTATAGTAAATGTAGTATTAAATTTGTTTTTAATACAAATGATTGTTTTACTAGTAGTTTTAGATCACTTTATTTCAAAATGCATACGTTATCGTCTCTTGAACCAACAACTTAGTTTCCATAAAAAAATTATAATAAAAAACAACCACACAAAATATTAGCTTTTTTAAAAGTGTTATTAGGTATAAGGGCCTAGTACATATTTTGTTTAAAAAATTAAGTTAATAAGATTGTCGAAACATTTTTGATAAAATTAGATAATGATGAGTAATATTATAAAATTAATTAAAATTTAATAAAATTATTTATAACCTAACTTGTTGAGCCTAAATAGAATAGTTAGGCAACATCATACTTGTGCTATTTAATCTACACAACTATCTATGGTTATCCAATACAGTTATAGAAAAATAATTTTAAACTCAAAATTTACTGCTAAAAAATAACCAAGTTTTAACAGCAAATATTGAGTTTTAAATTATTATAATTATTTTATTAAAACTAAGCGCCGCCAGCGTAAATTTTAAATATTTAAGTTTTTATCAAATAATTTTTTTTGTTTATTTGTTTGCCAAAATACTTGATAAAATCGCTCAGAAAAAACAAAATATTATAAAATGAAAAAAACTTATTATTATGATCAAACTAATTTAAAAATGTAAAACATGATTTCTATAATTTTCAGAAAACAGATTTTGATCATATTTTTTTTGATAAAGTTGCCCGGTTGATAAATACATTAGAAACAGTAAAAATATAATATAAATTCATAATAATTTTAATTGAAAAATTAATATTTTTACAATTATTTCATTACTTTAGATTACTAAAATGCAAGAATTTGATTAGCTTAGACAGGTCTATACAAACCAATTGATAAATGACAATTTGAAATTATCGTTTGTATTTTTATCAATAAAATTATAAATC
>JARJEC010088437.1:0-11392 GCA_030264575.1 Tachinus sp. AB-2021 | reverse complement strand
TTAATCAATATTTTAAATTGAGCAACAAATAAGTTTCCTGTTTTGTTGATTTTATAGATACAAACAAATAATTTAATAAATATATGATAAAAGTGTCATGTAAAATCATTACCGGACTAGTTTTGAAAATGCAATGTCTTTGAGCGTATATAAGCAGGAAAATGTTATAGAATCGACTATTTTGGAAAATATTATTCTAAATTAAATTAAATATAAATAATTATTTTAAAATAATAACAATAATAATAATATGTGTCACGGGATTAAAATAAATTATAGCGTTCGGAAATTTTAAAGCCTTCTGATAAGCTTCAAGCTTTAAACATTTCCTCAAGCTATAAACTATTTTGTATGCCCATTAATATATAAACCACTATTACGAGCGCATACGGTGCTCGTGAAATGATTATTAATTTTATTGATATAATATACAATTAATGTAATATACTTTATGAATATTATATTAATTAATACATTAGTTGGTACTAATTTATATATATATATATATATATATAAATATTAGGTTAATTGCTCTGGTTTGACAACAAGAAACTTTGGTTAAATTATTTACAGTTATTGATTGAAAAACTTAAATAATATGAGTGCAGTTAACTATTTTACTATTTAGGTTTTATTGGTACATTATATTCTTTTGTGATAAAACTATATAAAACTGTATAACCTAAACGCTGCCCGTAATAAATTTGTGAAGAGTAATGGATGGCAGATCGATGGAGCACAAACACCCCATTTCAATTAATCTATTTGGGATATATTTAAAGATGTTTTTATTACTACAGGGGTGATTTGCAACACGCAATTCCTTTTATCCCATACAAAATAAAATTTATACAACTTTATGTGGCGTGTTAAAATATTATAATGTACATTTTATATTACACCGTAAATTTTAAAAATAAACATTGCTTTAGTATGAATTATAACCTTTGATAATACCTACCAATACATACTAATAAATTGATAAATTGTAAATTGTAATTTTACTATATCTAATTTACATAGTGGCACACAATTGCCCGGGAACGAGAACGTCACGGAAACGAAACTACAACGATAATTGTATGCATACTTGACACTTTTTTCATTTTGTATTATAGTCTTCTAAAACTCGTAAAAAGGTCTGTGGAAAGTTGTTTAATAATTTTTTTCTAATTTGCAAGCTTTGCAGTATTTTTTAATAATTCCCAATTATTCAGATAGTACATCATTTTACGAGATATTTTACAATATTTATTGATACATTATTTAATAAATTTGCATTTTTTTGTTCTATTTGTTAGATATTCTGTACATTTTCCAACATTTAAATTTTTTAACTTATCCAAAGTTTTTTGATATTTTGCATTTTTTTGTAATTTTGTACATTTTGTATTTACAGCTGGTCAGCTGGTAATTTTAAATGTATTCATGCCAAAAAATGGTAAAATACGCACCACATTTTTTATATCTGCAAATGTTTTCAACATATATTTTATGCTGGCCTTACACGCTTAATTATAATTGACAATTAAACTTGAACAAATGTTGTGTTGTATGATGTGTTTAATCAAAATGGCTTACACAAGTTTTGCAAAAAGATTAATGTCATCCCGCCGAATTAAAAAATACTTAACCGTGTGTTAACTAGTTCTAATCGATGACAATAATAATATTTATATGTTGATTTGCCAAAAAAAAAACTAACTAACTAGTTCACGTCGATTTTGTATCTTACGAATATTGTAAATAAAAATTATTTACAATTTAAATTTTTAAATGGAACCTACGTTGAAATTAGAATATTTTAATTATTAAATAATTACTACGACATTACTGCATTTTGAAAAATTCAACTAGGGTGGGTATCAAACTCTCAACATTTGGATTTCATGTCCACTGCTCTACAAATTGAGCATTGGAAGTATCTCAATTGGCATTGCTTTTATGATCTACAACCACGTTAAAGTCAATTTTTGAAACATCCATTACATTATAGTCATGCACATTAACACTTGTCTGTTTGTGGGGATTTATTTATGTTATTATTTTTGTATATTATAATTATTTTAAAATGGAGTAATAGCGTAGTTATTTTTTAATAATTATAATATTCTAATTTCAACATAGGGTCCCTTTAAAAATTTAAGTTGTAAATACTTATTATTTATAATATTCGTATGATATATAATAAAATTTACGTGTGAATTGTGCTAGCATACACTAGACATACACACAACTGTTTATGTAAAAGCCTATCATGTAATCAATGTTTAAAAAATTGACTTTGACTTGGTTGTAGAACATTAAAGCAATGCCAATTGATATACCTCCGTAGCTTAATTGGTGGAGCAGTGGACATGAAATTTAAAGATTGTAGATTCGATCCCCAACTGAAATCAATTTTTGAAACTTTTATTTCAAAATGGAAAAATGGAGTAGTAATTATTTAACAATTATAATATCCTAAATTCAATTTTGTAACTTTCCGTCGCAAAATAATACTACATTTGATTGTTGTTACATGGTTTTTCTATTTTCAGCAAAATGTCAGTCGATAAATAAAGTTTTTTAATAAGATTTAAAATAATTTTGTTATATATATATATATATATATATATAAATAAATATATATATATATATATTGAGAGTGTATGGTAAGCATTTATTTTGCAATAATACAGCAGTTATAACGAGATATTTTTAACAACTGGAAACATATTTTTTTCTGATGTACTAATTACATCAAAATATGTAGCATGCAATTATAAACTTTCTCAATATTAAATATTAAATTATACTTTATGTGGAATCACTATATACTATTTTAACCAAAGCTAATCCGAGAAAGTTGGTGTATTTGTCTTATTTTGATTAAATTTTTTAACTTTACCCTATTTACAAGAAAACCTATTTTAAAAATAACTGAGATGAACACATTATTGATAAACGTTGGAATACGTTTTTTTTATTATATTATAGATTCTTTTGTAAACTTTTAAAATGTTTTTCTAAATTTACTGCTATTTGACACAGATAAAAAGTAACTACTTTTCTATACTCAGACTAGAAAAAAATTCAATCATTATTGAGAATGACAAACCTTTTAGATATTTTTATATTTTTTATTATATATTACGATCATATTTTAAAATTCAAATATATTGATATAAAATTGTTTATATAAATAACGTGAACACTTATTAAATATTATCATTATTTGTAAACCTACAAAATAATTATTTGTGTTATTAAGAAAAGCCTTCATATTTTTACTAAATAAAAAAAATTCACATAGATTACAATTCAGCATTCTGACTAAAGCTATATTTTTCCATCATTGCAACATTAAGGTCCGACTTTTGTTTTTCTTCAGTCATAAGACCTACGCAGGAAAATTGCTCTCAGGAGATTGCGCTACTAGTGACATGTAGCGTTAGGAATATGTTATTATATTGTTTTTCTTTCTGTAATCCGGCAAAAACCTCCCTTGAGCTAATTCACCTTCCGTTCCCAACCTTCAACTTTTACACCCACAGGAAACTATCCTTTAACGCAGGGAGGTGGATAAATTGAAATCTTCCAGACTCACAAAGAAAAAACATTTAATAACATTAATGAACGCCGACAGCTTGCTTTTAGGAGCAAAAAATAAAGATTAATTACTATTTTATGTAAAATGTGCCGTTTCTTTTGATATAAAACAAGCCCATTTTTATTTAACTGAAAAATGAGTCTATATATTTTATATAGAAGATAACAATACAGTTTCAAATCAATTCCTGGCACGGAAAGGTAATATTTTTTATATGTGTTGAAGTTCGATTGGTAATTTGTGTTGGCTTCTTCCGGCGCATATCTGTGACTTACGATTCGATTAATCTGGACGATCGGAAGTTAGAGCACGTACGCCATTGGTGAAATGAGATTTGTCATTTCAATTTATTACAGATAGACACAAATCCTGACCCCTGTTTGCGTTTTATCGCACAGTGTTATGGTCAATTCCACATTCAATCGAATCCATTTTATATAGTTGAACAATATTTAATGCATCTCTACTTTAGATAATGCACATAACTGGTTTATTGGTTTGTTAGATAGAATGAAAGTTTTGAGGCATAAAAATTTCAAAATGCATTTTATTCCACATGGAATACGTTATTGGTGATTGGGCGTCAATTATTTGTGCTCTAATAAACACAAACACGAATTCCAAGCACTTCATGTTTCATGATGAAAAATAAAATCGTATAAATGCATCATTAAAAAGGATATTCCACTTTCAATAGAATTTCTAATGATAAATTATTTATGTGTGTAAAAATCACAATCTAATACAGCTAACGAATGAATTATGAATACATGAAATGTCGGCAATGTAGCAAACTGGTACGGATGTCATAATGTAGTGTAAGAACAATGAACAATATGCAAGTGAAGTTTCTATTACAGCAATAAGAAAACTTTTATGGAACCCAACAGTGCAGAATAGCCACAGTATAAGGAATCAAAGAATGCAGTTGTAGCAATGGCGAGAAAAGTAGAACAAACAGCTTTGGAAAGCAACAAGAATACCTTTTAAAAAGTTAATTATACATCGCTTTATAGCATATTTTAATAGTAATTATTTTACACTTCAATACTTTTTACAATGGAATTCATTTTTAGTTTTGAGTGTTTAATGTTAAGATGGATACTACAATATTTAATTTGATACGAATGGCTTTTAACATGATACTTAACCACCGTAGCACTAAAAAGCATTAAAAAATATCAGGAGTAACTGTTTTGAAACTCTAAAACCCATTATTGTTAGTTCATATTATTCGACATTTCACTAATAATGTTGAATATTCTGAATATTCCAATGTAAATTGATTTAAATATGGGAGCCCATTATAGTATGCCGGCTGGAGAATTTTGCTTATGTATATGGATACTGTGTTCGAACAACATATTAATCTTATTGAATACAATTTATAAATTGGTTTGCAGCATAAATAAATTTAATATAAGAGTAATCCACATTTTCTACTAAAACAAAAATTATAAAATCAATATATAAAAAATCTACTAAATAAACTAAATGGTAGATTTTTAGCAAAATTGCACGCTAAATAATCACTATACACATTATGTGTGCCAAGGTGTGTCAAAATTAACGAAAGATTTGAATTAAATGAAAAACACACTTTTTTTCTTAAATTCTTGTTTTTTTATATATAATTGTAAAGTACAGAGGATAGGGTTATGTATGGACTAATACATCGGGCAAATGGCCTCCACGGCTATGCTGAGAAATTCGTATTCTTTTGATAAAATTTTGCATTACCAGGTTGCATAAATGTGGCTAAATTTAGTTGATGCATCATTGAATTTCCTGCTTCAATGCACAAGTGCTTGTGGGTTTGTTTGGCATAGAACTTTGAATTCAAATAACCCCATCAAAATGATGTTAAATCACATAACCTAGGGTCTCAATTCTTATCACCAAAACGAGAGAGTACAAGGCTAGGAAATAACTCTTGTAGTAATAAAATTGATTCACGAGCTGTATGGTCTTGTTGAAACTGTGGTCCATATCAATAATATTCAATTGAGACAAAAATACAGAAAGAACTGTGTTATCATGTCAAGATATCGAGCAGGAACATTCACTGCTTAATCAGCATTATTGTTCAGGAAGATGGTCCAATAATGCTTTCACCCCAAAATCCTCACCAAACAGTGACACGTTGAAGATGCATTAGTTTTTCGACAATTATATGTGGGTTTTCTGAACCCCAAAATTCTGGCGATTAACAAAGCCATCAAGGTGAAACTGTGCTTCATCGCTAAACATAATTTTGTTCGAAAAATTGGCATTTACTTGTTGCTGTTGACCATGCATTAGGCTTTAGTTCTTGTACCAATTGAACTTTGTAAACACGGAGACGCAGATCTTTAGTGATCTTTGCAGAGAGCTTGAAATTTGCAATTCTTGTCCACGACGCCGAATATTGATGTTCCTGGGCTTTCACTAACACTCTCACGCACTGTTTCAATATTGAAATTTGACAGCTTGCCTGAATTTTTCAATTACTCTCTTCACAGTTCACGAAGTTAAAATATTATTTCGACCATATTTTGTACGAAATTGTTGAACTGCGATGTCAGCCAGACTTTTATTATTTTTTTAATATTTTTCAACAATGAAATCACATTGTGCTATCGAGTATGCTATCGTGAAACGCTCCAATTTCATTAACCCTAAACCATTAGCTGTGAAATTATTTTTTTAAATAAGGTTGGTAACACTTTACTGCACAAATTCAAATCTTGCATTTATTTTGGGAGACCCTGAACATTTTCAAAATTGATAACAATATATCTCAGGATTTGGTAACGTTTTGCAGATATATTGATAAAAACGAAAAAACAACAATGGGTTTGTAGCTAAAATTAATTATAATGATATTAGAAGTAAAAAATTGGCAGAATTAAACTTAAATTTAGGAGGATTTATTAAAAATAAACTTATTTGCAAACTGTATTTCCATGGTGTATATCACGTCAGATAATTTTATTTTAGTGTCCCCGTTTTTCAATGATCTAATGCAGTGTAATCCGATAATTTTAGTGAAATATAACTGTAACCTTGTTAAAAAGGTGTCATTTGCACATTATTATTCAAGACGGTTTTAAATCTTGTACGGCTAGATGAGTGTAGTTGTCATCAACAAATTTTAAACATGTAAATACATGGAGATTGTATATTAATTTTGCATTGTGACTCCGTCGGCGTTGACGTGTTGTAAACGTGGTTATTAGTACTTTAAATTATTATTTTAGATGTCGTGGTAAATATAAGTTAAAATATTTTTTTATTGAATGATATTAATCAATATGAGTTTATTTAAAGATGAGATGTAAAGAGCAATGCCCAGATGTAACAAAAAAACAGAAATCGTGCTTGCGATAAAAACAGCTATTAGCGAGAAAGTTTAATAGTAGAATGAAACCACAACAGAAATTTTGAAATAAATTTAAAAATAAATATAGGTATGTATTGGTAGCTACACAATATAAAATATAACACTGGAATCATCCTTTTAATCTGTCCCAAGTCAACGTAACGTATTACATTGCAATGAAGGCAATACCATCGGACGATTAACCGATTTATTTAAACCCCTAAGATATTTATGAACGATACACATCAATGACTATATAGGAAGATTGAGCGAGATACATTTTTTTTTCAGAAACGCATTGAAAATTGGAAAAAAAGTTTATTTGCTTTAAACGTGTTGGTTTAAAGACACATGTAATTCAACCAAACAGTATATGTTTGCTTCCTTAATTATAAAATTTTTGATAACATTTGCTATAATCAATAAGCGCATAATACGGTAATTGTTTCAGATATGTTCAGTTGAATTGCATAGGCTAATGTATCAAAGAATGAAAACCATTTAAGTCAGTAATTTACACTTAAAACCAGAAAGACTATACGTGTATTTATGACTATCTGAATTTCAAACAGAACATGAAATATTATGGATTAAAGGACAACTATTAGAAAACATTTGACAGTGTATGAAGTTTGGAACAATAATTAGTTAAAAGTATTCTTTCAATTTTCTTTTCTTATTTGCTTTGCACCAATGAAAATTTAACAGTGTAAGTTGGAGATAGAAAAGCATGCCCAATGAATTTAATTATATAGTTAACCGAAATAGCAAGATGGAGCTTATAATTGGACATATAGAACAATTTGTTCAAAAAAAGATTATTGTTTCAATAAAAGATTATCATTTCTTTAATAATATATCTTTTGTAATATACTCGTAACAGGTTATTCTATTACGCGGCATCAACCAAACTATTATACATATTTGTCAAATTTTCAAACAATTGAAATAAAATTATTAAAAAAATGGTCAGTGTCGCAATGCAATACATTCTGTGCTTAATATGTGTGTATTTTTGTTTTATTTTTTGAGGTTGTAGAATGGTTTTTAACTTACACTATATATGAACTTGTGTAAACTGTATTTAATAAAATTGATAACGTTTTGTGTATTAACGACCTTGTATGGAGAAAAATCTTTGATTATAAGCTCAGGTTTCATGAAAAGGCAAATTGAGATATTTAGTTTTTTTAATTCATAATCATACGTTTGTTTGTAGCTGCTCAGCTGGACCAAATGCAATTTTCCGAACAAAATTTAATACAACTGATGTTGTATTGACTTTGAGCAAGGACATCCCAATTAAATATAATATTGATAGACAAAATTTCTTTAATAATAATTATTATAGTTAATATAACACATACCAGAATTTATACGTATACATATACATATATACATATACATTAACATATACCGGGCATTTGTAAAGTACGGGAACGATCAAATATTTTAAAATGTTTCAAACTAAAACGTAATGAGGGGACCTCTACTCTCAGGGGTGGGGTAGATGGGCAATTTTGAAAACTTAAACAGGGACCCTCATTTTTATTGCAGATTCGGATTCTACGGAAAAAATATATAACTTTAGTATGTAACACAAAGTTCTTTTCTAAATTAATTCTTTATTGATTTTAGGGATGGGTAGGTGGCAATAAAGGACCATTAATGCATAACTCGATTTATTACATGCGGGCGTTTTGGTGAACACTTGTTACCTTCCACAGTGCTACAAAAATATTTAATTTCTTATTTATATATTTTTATTTGTTAAGTATTGTAATTGTTTTTACACTTTCATACTTTCAAACTCACCCAAATCTGTTTTATGTTTTTTTTTATTTTCTGGCATTATTTTGTAGCACTGAGGAAGGTGACATGTGTTAACCGAAACGTCCGCAAATTGTAATAAACGGAGTTATGCATTAATGGTCCTTTAATGCCGCCTAACCACCCCTAAAATTATTATTAAAATGACGTTAGCACCACTTTTGGTGAATATAATTCTTTATGTTGTAGTAATACTAGTTTTGTAGCAAGTTTTAAGATATATTCCATGATTTAATCTTTTAATGGCTTTTATAATAGTTAGCATTACGTGAAGCCGTAAAAGTGCAAGTTTTAGCGTCGAATTTCAATTTTATCGGTCTTTTGCTATTCATTCAAGTAAGAAAATCAATGGAAATGAAATTACCATGACTGATGTAATTTTACCTTTACGATTTTTATAAAATGACACATCTTTAGTTCATCCCATTACAATATACTTTATTAGGAAAAAACTAATAAAATTTTAGAAATATTGCAGCCAATATTATATTTGCATTTTTTTAATGAATTAATAAATGGAGCCTAAGATTGAATTTATATTATAATATTTTGATTGAATCACTAGTATGGTATGGTAGACAAAAATGTATATTGAAAAACAATATACGAGACGACTAATTAAATTTTTACATTGTTGGAAAGACAAAAACGTATGTTTCATAATAGAAAAAAAATAGATCTCATTTCAAAAACAGAAGTTGTTTGTGGAAAACTAGGTTTATAATAAATATTCAGTTTGAGTATTTTAAATTAATTAGAAATAATAAAACTTATAGTAATGTTTTATTGTTTATAAAACTCATCCCAGGCTTAGCTTGAATTGGTTTATACCATAATAATTTGTGTACCAAAGTCACTAAAACAAAAATTCTGCTCGCACTTAAATGTATTTTTTTTAACTTCCGTTATTTCAGATATCATAAAGAGGGAAAAATAAAATGTTACATAAAACGCGTACGCTTTAGAATAATTTTGTAAATTACAAATTTTAAGCCTATGATGATGAAAAGAAATTGGTTTTAATACGTACTTATATTTTACAATTTAATCTAAAATGTCGACATAATGCTTAATTATTAATTTACTATTCAGTATTTATATATTACACTCAACATATACTATACTTTAATTAAAATTATTAATATTAAATCAATAATATTGAGCCATTTTTTTTTAGTATCTGTCTTTACTTGTAGATTACTATTTATATATTTTAATACGACATATATAAATAGTAATACTAATTTGTATCTACTTTCATTATATATAGTTTATTTATTTTTAACTATAAAAAAATAACATATTGTTTAGCAAATACAATTGTAAAATGTCGCACTATGCTGTTATGTGGATTGCGAGAAAGTCGAGTAGCTAGAGGTGCATTATACCTATAAGTTTCCTTCCGGTAAGCGATACTCGTGTTTCTAGAAACTAGAAAGCCATCAACAAAATTATTATACATCAACTTAATAGTGTTTGCACTATACATGAAGGCTTTATACAACAATCTTATATTAATTAGTATGCAATAAGTGAGCTTAATGTGTTAAACATTAATCCTTAGCGGGTCCGAGTTGAGGCCGCCCCGACAATCAAATAATGATTTTATAGATTAAATATTTAGGGTGCTTTTTTTCAAAATTATTTAACCTGGATATCTCAGACAATGGTACAACAAAATACTCACAGAACATGTTAATTTTTATTCGGACACAACTATAACAAGCACCTTTCAAAAATTGCAAATGGTTGTTGTTCATTTTGTGACACCTCGTATAAAAAGTGTTTATGTCAGTAATTAAACTGTGCAAATTTATTTTTTTTAAATTTTCTTTACTGCATGTCAGATTTTTTTTCAATTGAAATAATATGAAACATCTAAATATTGGAAAACCTTAAAACATGTCAATTTTTACTTTAAAAAGATTATCTTTTGACATATTATTAACATCCAACGAGATCTTTTAAATGAGGTATCCCAAAGTTGGTCAACTTATTTAAAATTTTTGGAAGATGCTTGTAGAAGGGAACACTGACACACCTGTCAAAAATTGTCCTCCTCAAAGTAAAAATTGAAGGTCGTTTTTGTACTCAAGACTTTTTGTTTTTAATTTTATTTTAAGTGGTTAAAATAGTTATTATAACATGCGATGTGTTCATTATTTAGAAATTTATGAACAGTACTACATATACTTGAGATAACGGCAGTTATTTGTTTTAAAAGTAATCCAAAGGATAACATTTATTTAATAAAAGACTTGCAAAATAGGTAAAAGATTAGCATATTCAAATACAAATTACAAAAGGTTACATATTCGAGCACGAGTTGTTTTAGCCACGAGCCACGTAGTGGTGTGAGTGACCGAAAAGACGAGTGCTTGAAAAGGTTTGATTCTTTTACTTGAATAATGTTGATGTTTGAAATAATTATGATGACGTTTAAACAGTTAATAGGTTTTTTATTAGATACTCATTAGATAATGCCAACCGCTTTAAACAAATCCCTAGAAATTGTTGAAGAATAAAATTAATGCTAGAATGAAGCTCATTCCAGCACAATTATTTGCTATTGATACTAATCTGTTAAAAATTTTACTTTCACCAGTATT
>JARJEC010088332.1:0-10489 GCA_030264575.1 Tachinus sp. AB-2021 | reverse complement strand
CTACGACGGGATTAACTTTACAACAAATTGAATGTTCAAGGAGCAAAATAATCCTTTATTCACACCCTCTAAGATAGTTAATAATCCAGAAAATGTACATTAAATATTTCTTTAGCGATTAAATTTGTAGAAACATCTCAGGTTGATTTAATGTCTAATTTTATTCTAAATTGTATATTTGATTAAAATACATTGGACGATGTTATAGGTGGCGTATATGGAACGCAGTATTATATTTTGTGATACATTAGAACATAATGGTCTGGCTACGTTTAATGTCATTTTTTTGAATTATAAATAGCTGGACGCGTGGGCGGGCGACTATGATTTGAACTACTAGTCCAGATTACTTATTTACGTAATCAGCCCACCCGCCCAGCTGTTTTTTAATCAAGAAATTGGACATTAAAACTTTTTTTGCAATGCAATTTTAAGAATCATTTCATGTGCTTTTAACGTAAAGTTGTTACTTAATAGGTGGCGGTAAATGTTTTCCAAACAATAGCGGGCAGCACAGCAACAAATGTGTTGAAAAACTAAAACATTAGTTTAAGCCACTAAACTTAACATAAATAGAAACAAAATTTTGCGGGCTCTCTAAAACTTTATATGACCGTTTCACAATATATAGCGTCCATTCTCTAATACTAGTATATACATCTCGATGGCCAAAGATATGAAGATGGGAAACCAACGCACCTTAGCAATAACGGGTCTAACATTCTGGATTTAGTCGTTTTGTTGCCAGATATTGCAGTCGACTCGAATAGCTGGACCCTAGAGGATAACATGGGAAGTGACCATCTTCCAATTTTGACAAGTTTGCCTGAACAGCACTATTATAAATCAGGATAGCATGAAACTTGACACGCTTGCCAATATTATTAGGTAAGCAGCCGCAAAATGTTCGTCAAGCAAAGTGAGGAATAGTGGAGTACGGGATCCATGCCAATTAATTTCAAAAAGCACTGACTAAACGAACCATGAAACTGAAGAAAAGGACAAATCTCAGGCTTTTTTGTAAATCGTTAAATAGAGACTTCAACTCCGATGTCTGGAAGCAGATCAAGAGGTTCGGTAGGTCTATCTTCATTCTAAGACTTCTACCGAGCTGCTCAGAAGAGTGGAAAGAAGCTTTCCTGAATAAAAATGTGCCAGATTCCGTCAGTTCAAAAATATCTTTAGAAGAACTTGAGTTGTGCTTAAAAACCTCTAAAAGCACGGTCCCAGGCAAAGATGGCATACCTTACGTCATGATCAATAAGTCAAGCAGCTTTGCTAAGAACATTCTGCTTGCTGAATACAACAAGTGTTTGGAGACAGGCATAATACCAGAATCCTGGAGAAGAATCAAGTTAGTGGCAATAAACCTGACATAGATCCATCGAATCCAAACGCCTATAGGCCTATATCCATCATTTCAGTAATGAGAAAAACTCTGGAATGTATATTAAAAAATAGAATGGAGCAATGGGCTGAAGAAGGCAATTTAATGCCCAGTAATTTCTACTTTTTCAAAAAAGGTTATAGGGGCATGGATAAGCTGTCGGCACTGTGCTCAGATATATACTGTTCAAATAAAGAAAACTTGGTTGTAGTTTTTCTTGACTTGGAAGCGGCATATGATCGGGTTGGATTCTGATTCGACACATCCTAGCTCTGTTGTATAACCTACTTGAGTGAAAATTTTTGTTTTCAAAAAGAGGCCCAACTTTATTAACAGAATATATTATGAAAGACTCCCTTTGAGTCCACTCTTGTTTAACGTATACATGATGAAAATAAACAACATTCTCCCAGAATTTGCCTTCTTTCTATCATATGCAGATGACTATGTGGTATACACTAGACACATTGACTCTGTAATGGCGTCAGCCCAAATGAATGCGTCTATGGGAGCTATTAGCTCGTTTGTTCAGTGTAGAGACCTAACTGTGTCAAAAAGTAAATGCAAGATAATGATGTTCTCAAGGAACAGATTAGTATACGTACCAAACGTGTTCGTGAATTCCAACCGGCTTGAAGTAGTTGACAGCTTTAGATACCTAGTCATTTGGATAAACAGTAAACTGAACTGGAATAAGCAGGTCAACAGAAAATTATTTGCTTGCAGTCAGGGCTGCAACATGTTGCCAATTGGCAGTACATCGTGAAAGAGTGGCCCAGTAACCATGTTCTACAAGGCTTTCCTCAGATCTAGGCTAGAATATATCCCATGGATTCCGTCCTTCCTCCAGAGGTGTCCCTGCTCTAGTAGAAGCTGTGGAAAGAGTATTAGCAGAGGAAAGCTATATTTAAAAAGTAATCCCAATTCAATCCCTAACAAACATCCATATGAACATGGAATCGTATTACTTCTCCAATAGCAAAGACTCAGTAACCCCTTACTTTCAAGTCAATGACGCACTTTTTGAGAAGTGGCCAGAGTATTATGAGATTTACACAGATGGATTAGTATGGAAGGGGCAAGCACGATCAGTGGCATATGGTGTCTGGATACCAGACCTAGAAGAAGAAAAATGGGGGAGATTATCGGCTAAAGCTTCTATATATTGCGCAGAGCTATTTGCAATGCTGAGAGCTACTTAGTAATAATATCAAAAATTCTATTATTCTGTCGGACTCATGAAGTGTTATGGAAGCAATCAAAAGTAAAAAGGTCAATATTAAAGACAATTAACTGGTGGCTAAGATAAGAGAAAGAATAGGAACACAGCAGGATCAAGGTTTTGCAGTGGTCTTAATCTGGATTCGAAGTCACAGTGACATCTGGGGAAATGATAAGCAGAATCACAGATTTTAAAGTTCCTTACACAGACTTAGCGTCCGTGTTTAAAAAAAGTTGACCAGTGGCGAGCAAATTATGAAAGAATCTCCAATTACAAGAGAAAAGAATATTTTCAAAACTTTAACTCGGTAAAGATCAGTCCATGGTATGATATTTGGTTTAAAAAGGGGAAAAATAAATTAATAATAAACATCAACGTCTCTCTAAATCGGTTTTACTGTATAATGTATTGTACTCTTAGATAAGTCTAGTATATTGCATGTTATGTGTTGTTTTGTCTAGTGTGAAGGGTGAGGCAGATGTGAACGAAAAAGGAAAGAAAAAAAGTACAGTGGTCATATTGCAGTAAACTGTAGAAAGACTAAGTCCCCTGCTCTGGGTAACAACAAAAAAAAAGAAGTAAGGTCACTAAGAAAAGGTCGCTAAGAAAATCTAAGATTAGTGGTAAATGGAAAGTACTTTATAACTTTCAATGCTAGATTTTCCCTCTTTCTTTTAACTTTTAATACACAATGATGATGAAATATATATATATATATATATATATATATATAAAAAATTTCGAGCTTCGTGCGTGTCGAACACGTCGGATAAATATGGGAACTGCACTGGTATATCGAACACAAATTTGACCTTGGTTTAGCGCCGGGCAGAGCTACTAGAGCTAGTGCATTATATCGAAAACGGTATAATACCGTATGTCAACCTGACCTGACCGACCTTACATTTAGCAACAAAATAATTTACAAATTTCATAAATATAATCTGGCCCTGGAATTGGCAACCACAATGGTTGAACCATTATACAAGTTAGCAAAGTTACAATTTGTGAATACCTTCTGTATCTTAATAATTTTCTCCAATAGGAAAACATTTGATTTCTTTGACTTTAATTGCATTTTTGTAATTACCCTAATAGATATTAAAAATGAAATTACTTGACTTTTTATTGGTTTCTAGTAATAAAAACAATGTAATCCACTGTTTATTAGAAAAAATCATTAAAACGGAAATACAGGGTTTGCGCTGTAAACAAAACATAAAACTAAATAAAAATAAATTATAAGTATTATGCTTTTAAGTTTTATTGTCAAATGCGCATAAAAAAGAAAGGGGTAAAATGTAAGGTAGACGACCCGATTTTTAACTTTTTGTGCCGTGTCGTAGTAAAAGACGTATGATTTCGACAAAATTTTGGCGCAAGAGTCAAAGTATACCTCAAAACAATTACCAAATCATGTATTTTAAAATCCTATTTACATGCCCAAAATTATGATAAATGGCTAATTCTGAAAACACTGCGTGTGTTCACAGTGTATCACCGACTATACATTACATTATATACAGACGCTCTCATCTCTCTCCCCACATTCAAGTGCAGCACTGAATTTCACAAATGTGGGAAAACAAACATTATAAAATTCCTAGATTTTTTTGGCACAAATTTAAAAATCTTCAAATCAAGGTATATAGATTATTATTGCTTCAACAAATATTTATATTTTAGTATGGATGTCGCTATCGGTGTCACATTCGCCTGGTTTTTGTATAACCTTGTGGGGAATCTGATGTGCATGTCACTCTTGGATGGGGCTTATTAATTCTGTGGTGAATTCTTACTGTTGGGTCACGTATGCCACAATTAGCAAATAGCATATCACAAAAAGCACTCATCACTCAAACGGTGGTAAATACTTTACAAAAATTCGTATCAAATTCTAAAACATTATTTTGCCATATATAATTACAAACATCAAATGGAGATTTATTCTAAATTTAAATGGCCCATGTAAACATCTGAACAGGAGGTCGCAATAAATCGCAAATTTCCGATTGGTTGACTTGTGTGCATTAAAACACTGTAGATAGACCTACCTTAAATCGAATAAATATATAAATATATATATATATATATATAAATATATATATATATAAATATATATATATATATATATATATATATATTTAGTTACCATTAAAAGTGTATTTTCTATGATTCTGCAAATAAATATAAGATCTATAATGGGTTTAAATTAAAATTATTATAGACAATGGAGTTATGTCGTTTTACACAATAAACAATTTTAAATATGACTATGTACTTAACTCATTTTATATTTTCCTTTATACCCTTTTAGCTGTACATTAGCTAAATATATGGAAGATGACGAGGTATCACTTCTTCATCCTTAATATATGTGGTAGGACCAAAAATAAGATTTTAACATCTTACAAGCACATATGCATGCATACGTGTTGGCAAAATAAATTTGCTATTTATATTATAAAAATAGTGGTAAATGGACATAACTTATTTAACAATTAAAACATAAAAATTTAACACTTCATAAAATATAACACATAGATTATAACTTATATTATTCATGTAGTATCACAATCACCACCAGGCAACCATAAAATCTTTGCAAAAGTTGATTTCGTCTGGCAATCCATTACATAAGTAGCGTCCTTATCTTTCCACTTCTTATCTCGTACTTTTTTTTGTACAATTATACACATATCGCCGAAATGTAATCTAAAATTTTATATTAGTAAGAATTTATACATTTTAAATTGTTTGTACTTATTACGACGAACTTCAAGAACTTTACAAAAACTCTGAATAAACCAGGAGCCATATGTGGTGCTACGAATAGAAGCATAACCTGGTACAGTTGACCATATCTCTAAGATGTCACTAGTACCAGGTACAAATCTTTTGGATGGTCCTGCAGATCCAGGTCCATCAGTTGTTAGATCGTCATTTACTGAAACAGTGATTTTATTACTTATTGGTAATTGCCAGTTAAATTTATTAATAACAATATTTTTATTTCTTTTTTTGTTTTACATCATTGCCCCTAATTAAGCCGATGGCTTGTGATAGCGGGGATTTGATGGAACCAAAAGCTTATAAGGTGATTTCCGAACCAATAGTACATACAGGGTGGATACTAAAATCCGTCGCTCATTTTACATTCAATTTTTTGTATGATAAATGAAATTTAATTTTCTATCGTCTGCATTTATTATTTTCAAGAAACGATTATCATTTTGTTAATTTTAAATGGCAAACCCCATTTCTTAAAAATTATTTGAGTAGCACTAATTTTTCTGATTTTAAAAATGTATCACAAGTATAAGCTTAGGTAACAAAAATTGAGAAAACATTTAAACAAAATATAAAACATTTCTCAAAAATCATTTTTAATACAAATTGTCAGATTGATTATGAAATACATAGTAAAGTACAAACGTCAAGGTGACGTACATTTAAATCTTATATTTAAATTAAATTTAATTAATAATTTGATACATTTTTAATATCAGAGAAGGTGTGCAACTCGTAATAAAAAAATATATGTATTTAACAAAACGTTGTATCAAAAATTATTTACTTGTTAATTTTTATGTATAATACAACCAACTTAGTGTGGTATATGGAAGGAACTTTCACGAAATGATGGAAAATGACGCATAACATGAGAGACATCCAAAGTATGCTCCGAGACAAAAGCAGTGCTGGTTTTGTCTCTCTCGTGTTATACGTTCTTTTCTATCGTTGCCCGAAAAGACCTTCCATAGACCACGCTAAGTTGGTTGTATTGTATGAGATATTTGACAATTGTATTTTCTTTTGTATTTCATTCATGCCAACTTGTTGCAGCATTAATAACAACACTTCTTAATTATATTATTAATTTAAATTTTTGTCTCAATAAGGTCATACTTATGATACATTTTTGAAATCAATAAAATGAGCTTATATTCAAATAAAATATAAAAAATGAGGCTTGTCATTTCAAATATAAAAAATGATTATTGTTGCTCAAATATAATAAATGTTAAAAACTAATGCTTTACACGAGTTGATATAAAACGAAATGTCGTTTAATTTCATGTAACATACAAAAAAATGGATAAAAAATAAACAAGATATAGCATTAGACAGAATGTAATTAGAGTGGAGTGTAATTTTTCCAAATTATTTATGATATGATGAAACAAAATTATAAATATTTTCTTATGAAATTTTTATGGGTCAAAGTTAAAATAAATCATAAGACATTACTTTACTACCACTAAAAATTCAGTGATTCTGTTACATCCTTTTTATGTATACACACAAATTTACAACCCTGAAAACTGGCCAGAAGGTGTCGCTATAAGAAGGTTTTACTTCCCAAGAAAACGTTTTTTCCAAGTCGACGGCAGCCACCGATGGAAAACTAAAAGACACTGAAATTCTTCGACTAATGCAATTAAACATGCAGTGCTTTAATAATAAAATCTTGCCATTGGAAACACTTTTAAGTGAGGATAATGTCGACATATTTAGTGAACACTGTATGAAGAAACAAAATTGTTTAAACTAATTATCTAAGTGGGTATAACTTATCTGCTTCATTCAGCAGGCAGCAGTATATTCGTGGTAGAGTTTGTATATTTACCAAACAACGGTTAAGTGTGAATCCAATACTAATAAAAAAATCAGTCAAAAAACATTGTGAATGTGCTGGAATAGAAATTAATACTTTAAATTTTAAATTTAAAGTTATATGCATGTATCGTTCACCAGATGGCAATTTTAATATATTTATTAACAATATTGCCGATATATAAAATAGATTAAGTGCAAATAACGTACCAATATTAATTGCTATTTTCTTGAACTTCAAACAAGTGAACTTATATTTTATAATTTATCTGTCATTTGTTTAAAATTCAAGTAAGGCTCAAGTAGCTCATTTTTCTATAGGTAATAATAGCCAAGTTAAACATAAGCAACAGTCAGAAATTTTTGTGATAAAAATATTTTAAATTTTAAAAATAATCTTTTAAATGTTGACTGAAACTTTGTATACAGTTCAAATGAAATAAATGATAAATTTAATCAATTTATGCAGACAATTAAGGTTGAATATGAAGAAGCATTTCCAATCAAAGTAAAACATAATAATAATAATCAAAACAATTCTATTCGGTAATCTCCGGAAGCTATAAAATTAAAAAATGAACTTATGATCTCAAATATGAACCACAACAAAAACAACAAACTTAACAAGTTATACAGTTCATATAAAAAACAATATAACGAGCAACTAGCAGCAAAAAGCTATGGAAGATAGTCAATAAAGCATGCAATCGCTCAAATTAAACTGAGATGTCTTCAAAGATATCTGTAAATTAGTTTAATGAATACTTTAGTAGCGTGGCAGATTTAAATATTCGCAATATTGCTCAAACCACTACTGATCCTATAAGGTTATTAAAAATCACGAACATTAATAATAATTCATCATCAATTGTCCTCTGTGAAACAACATCATCTGAAATTATAAATATTACGAATAATTTGAAAACCAAAAAAACCTTTGATATTTACGGTTTTAATACTTAGCTATTAAAACAAGTAATTGAAACCATTGCTCCTCAGCTTACTCATATTTTCAATATCTGCTTAAAAAGATTTTTCCAGAAAAATTAAAATTTGCTAAAGTCATAGCAATATATAAATCAGGTGGTCATGATCAATACACAAACTACAGGCCTATTTCAATATTACCAACGTTTTCCAAAATATTGGAGAAGATTATATTCAACCGTATAACATCATATTTTAATAAGTACAATTTCTTCCCTTGCAGCCAACTTGGTTTCAGGAAAAATTGCTGTACTGACGGCTGATGCAATAAATAATTTTACATTTTACAAAAATGGTTAATGAAAAATTAGAAGAGTGTAAAAAAGCAATCGCTCTTTTGCGATTTGTCGAAAGCCTTCGACAGCGTTCAGCATAATATTCTATTACAAAAACTGGAGTATTATGACATAAGAGGGCCATTAATTTAATATGATCATATCTGCTTGATAGAGAACTGTGTGTTTTCTATAATAATGAATATAGCTATAAGTCTAAAATAAATGCTGGTACCCCTCAAGGATCAATCCTTGGACTGCTGCTGTTTATTATTTTTGTAAATGATATTCCATTTAATATTGCGGGGCACATTGATCTATATGCTGATGACACCAGTATCTTGGTATGGGATTGGAATAAATCTACATTAGAAAAAAAGGTAATTGAAGATGAGCTTGCATTTAATGTGTTCTCTGCAAATAAATTAAAATTAAATAAATGGATAAAACTAGCCTTAAATTTACTACACAATATGAAAAGATTTATTATTTTGCCAAGTTTCTTGGAATCTTCAACCGACTCTAACTTACGTTTGGAGACTCAAATTGAAAATGTACAATAAATTGGCAAGTGCTACATTTGCCATTTGGAAAACATTGCAAATGGCTGGCAGAGATGCAGCAACTATTGTCTACTTTTTTTTGTTTTATTCCAACTTGGTATATTGAATTCAAACATGGGGAAATGCATCAATGCAAAACGCGTATTTATTTTGCAAAAACGTGTGGTTAGAACCATTTTAAACCTAAATGAATCCTGTAGACAACACTTTGAAAACCTTGCAATATTAACTTTTCCATCTATGTACATTCTACAAAATATTATTTCTGTCCACAATAGGGCTGGCTCAATTGTAAAACATTCGCAAATCCATTCATATAATACCAGAAACCACAAAAAACTTATCGAACTTTTTTATAAGCTGAGCAAGAGCAAAAAGAATAATTTGGAAGTTAAATTATACAACAAGCTACCGTACCATTTTAAAATGTTGAAGATGTTCAAATGTAAAAAAAGTTCCTAATAGATCATATATTTTATTCAATAGGTGAGTATTTGCACTTATAGTGTTTTAATGTGTCATCTTTCAATGTATTTAATGGCAATTATTTTTATTATTAATTCTGAATTTTATTTTGTATGTCTAACTATTTATGTATATTATAACAAATTACGATCAGTAACATGTGTAGTTACTGATATATGTATGTAATGATAATAAATCTATCTATGTAAATTTTTTAATTTGTTAAACTACGTTCCACGAGCAAGTAACTTGCTTACATACAAGCAACTTATTTACACAATTGCTCTATGCAAGTTGATGCAAGTACTTGCAGTATGTAAATATTCATTAGTTATAACCCGAGTTCAAGCCAAATATGCGTGCACTCGTAAAAATATTCAAGAGTGGCATGCAAGAGGGATATATCAATGACTATTTTTGAAAGAAAATTTCAGAAATGATAAATAACACGAACTATTTGCTTTAGGATGAATTACAACTAAATAATTAAGGTTGTAAAAGTATCGTAACTGAAAAATGCGCGAATGTATCAATTTCTTCATCTATTTCACTCTATCTTGATTGACCATTCACTCAATGCACATGTGCAAATACCCGGGTATTTTCATGGTGCATCAAATACTCGCTAATATTTCTTCGTTGCTAAGTTGTCGTAGTTTTGAATATTTATACCTAGAAATTTCATTCAAATGGACCACGTGGCAGCGTTAATTGGAATTGAAAAGCTTATAGATACGGCGTTTTTGTTGTGTATTCAATATATATATATATATATATGGCTGTGGCTTGTGCCGTACTCTTGACAGAGTGTAGGCACCCCTCACATATGTTTGTGGTGTGGGATTATAGTTCTACACAAACATATGGGACCTACAATTTAACGTGGAGTCCGAACCACTTACCACTAGAGGGGGGTTTACTAGGCAGATACTTCGCTGGTTTGCCATTGCCTAGCGAAGGAGACGACCGTATA
>JARJEC010088322.1:0-28501 GCA_030264575.1 Tachinus sp. AB-2021 | reverse complement strand
TTACAACTAAAGGTCCGAATGGTTAGGTGTTATGTCTTCTCTGTTCTGTTGTACGGCGCCGAAGCATGGACGCTAACTGAGGCAACGGAGAGAAAGGTAGAGGCGTTTGAGCTCTGGGAGTATAGAAGGCTGCTACGCATTTCCTGGCGGGACCACATTACTAACGAGGTGGTATTGCAGAGAATAGGCACGCAGAGACATGTACCGAGGACCGTAAAGGAAATAAAACTTGGCTATTTTGGCCATGTAATGAGGAACAACAAATACCGCTTACTACAGCTGGTTCTACAAGAAAGAGTGGATGGACGCAGGGGACCAGGAAGAAGAAGGAACTCGTGGCTTAAAAACCTGAGGCAGTGGTTCTCGCTCAGTTCCATTCAACTTTTTAGACAGGCCGTAGACAGAGTGAAGATTGCCATGTTGATCGCCAACATCCCGACGGGATAGGGCACGCAAAGAAGAAGGAGAATTGAAAATATTATACGACCAACTTAATGCGCCCGCTAGAAAAGGATGCAAAGTTCGACAAGGCGTACGTGGGGCGTTGCGAACAGTCCAAGACATCGTCGGAGATTGAAAACTTTACCTTGGATTAAGATGAAAAAATGGAAAATATTCAACAAAGAGGTGCCACATAGAAGTAATTTAATCCACAAAAATGGAAAATAAATATTAACAAAGATACAAGAAAAAGTAAATTCAGATCTTCACAAAATATTACGAAAGCAGGTACAATGTTAGTTTTGAAATATTGAAGTCTTCAACTAACTAGATGTCTTTGAATCAATTCAAAGACCGAAAAAGAAAAACACAAATAAATATTTGTTTATGAAACACAAAAAATACAGGTATGTCATATTTTATTTGTAGAACTTTGGCTTTGTCCAATTTTGTTATATTGCATGTTTTTAAATAACAATAAGTTGGGTCAATTTGTAGAGTCCATTGGATTTACACAATAAAATACTGAGAGGATTGAATCAACTCCTTATTGACCACATTCATATTTGTCAAAAGTTACTATACTCGTAAATCTACAAAAGAACTTAATTTAGAACAGTAAACTGTATTATTTGCATCTTGTGAGAAATGTTTTCTTCTAAATTTAATTTATAATTCTTTCAACATAAGAACTGGACCAATGCAAACGTACAATGCTTGAGAGAAAGCATTACTTTTTTATTTTTTATATATTATTATTCGCAAGAAAGTTTGTTATACCATAGACTAGATTAGAGGGTTAGTAGTTATACGATCTTCATAAGATAACCCTGAAAAGTTCACCATCTAATAATGACATTTTTTTTTGCTTCAAAATGAGAATAATGGGAAACTGAAAATTTGCTCGAATTGATATAAAATATCTAACAATATTTTTTGACACTCACGGTCTTGTTATCTTTTAGAGCATAGCATCATTACAGTATTTATATATAAGTAATACGTGGAAGGGGACGATTCTCAATATGCGCGTTCAAATACAAAATATGCAATTGAGTCGAATTGAATTTAATTTAATTGAAACATACTTTTATAATGCTAGATTTAAAAGGGGGGACTTATTTATATCTAATTGGTCATGTAAAATTTTGATCAGCGTTAGTTGAAAGGTCCATCTTCTGGGTAAAACTTTTTTGGTGTTCCTTAATTCTTTCTGCTGGTTTGCCCTATGTATAATTTTGGGAAGTCACCACAAGCCAACAAATAGACCCCTGAATTCTTATTACTTTAATTTTTATCTTTTGCTTTATTTTTATACGATGATAACCATATAGGTTAAAGAAACATAGGGATTTTTTAAATTATTTTTAATGTCTGGATATATTAGATGGACGTTTTTGTTTTTGAATTATTAATTTAGAAATTATCGATTCTGTATATCCGTTGTTAATTGCAATTTGTTTATTTAATTCTAGTTCAAAATTGGATTTTGATAATGGGTATGATAGTAATCTAAATAACATTGAATGAAAAGAAGCCAGTTTTTGTGATGTTGGATGAAATGATTTATTACGTATTACAATATCTGTCTGGGTTGGTTTATGAAATATATTAAACTCGTGGTAATTGATGTGCCTTGTTATTGCAAGGTCCAAAAAATTAATGCTTTTATTGACATCTACTTCTAACGTGAATTTAATGTTTTTATGAATTTTATTTATTTCAGAGAAAAATTATTCTAATTGACGTGAAGTGCCTGTGAAGCAACCAAAATAGCATCGACATAAAGATACCAATACAGGCATTTACTAAAAAGTTTAAGTTTTTCAATGTCTGTTTCAATAAAAGCCATAAAGATTTGCCAATAGCGGGCTTAACGGGTTTCCCGTAGAATGGAATTTTTTATCGAAGGAAATTTGAGGGATGCAACTTATTTGAATCTTCTACAAAATCAAATTGTACCTGCACTAAGGAATTTTACCGATAATTTTGATAATATTTGGTTCCAACAAGATGGCTGTCCTGCTCACAACTCTAGAATAGTAATGGATTATTTGCACAACATATTCCCCCAAAGAATTATATCGAATAGCGGTACAATTCAATGGCCAGCGAGATCGCCAGACTTGGCCCCTAACGATTTTTTCTTAAGGGGTTAAATCCAAATTATATGGACTTCAAAATGAAAGGGCCAATAATCTGAACGACTTAAGAGTAAATATCGAGGGTCAATTTTGTGAAATTACTTCTTCTATACTGAACAACGTTCGTGTAGAATTTTATGACCAGTTGGGTTATTGTTTGGCGCTAAATGGGGGTACTTTTGAGAACCTATTGTAATATAAAGAGTATTTGTTAAAAAAATTATATTTATAATTTTAGTTTAGAGAATAATTTTATTTTAAATAACTTGAACAATAATTCCAACAATTTATTACGATTATATTGGGACAGATAAATACGACGCGGCACGCGAGTGAAATGGATCCGTCGGTCGATTAGAGTCGAACGCTTGTCCTAATTACGGAAATTCCGTGAACAAACGGTATGTGCAAGCTAGGGTCTCGTCTTTCTTTTCAAATAAGAACTTGCGCATATTAGGATATTTTTCTGAATTCCCGATTTCTGCGGAAGCACTGAATTGTAATTTAATCCTAATAGCTAGCTTTTTCATTCGTCGTTTGATGCTAGAAACCAAATTTGGACGTAACCGGTTTATCCTTGATTTATTAATGATTCAAGCAGCCGCCTGGGATTACTAATAAATCAGCAGAAATCAAGAACGTGCACATATGGGTGGCGGAACTTCGCACGCCACCTGAATTATCCCATAAAAATTGTTTTTATTTCAAAAATAAGTTGAATTCCTTTGATCATCAATTGACTTTTATCTATTTATTTCATTATATAATATAACAATTTATAACAAATAATGACTATTATTTTATTTTCAGCAATAAAGCATATGTGGCAATAGGAAATTTCTCAAATTTATTCGCAATATTTGACACAATTACAGGCGAAGAAGTTTCAAAAATTTGGTTACCGAATGTTATCGAAAATTCCTGCCAATATTCACCAATACATGACTCAGTATTTGTTGGTGCATTCGATGGTTACATGTATTGTTTAGAATTGGAAACTTCTAAAATAATTTGGAAGTTCAAAACTAATGATAGAGTTAAGAATGTAGGTTGTTTAACATTGAATGGCACAGCTATGGTATTTGGATCTTATGATCATTATTTATATTTGGTTAATATTCAGGTAAATATAATTTTTTATTCAAAAATGTTATTATACCCATAGGAGTCAACACTGTACAGCGCATGCATTTTAAGGTAGACTGGCTGGAAGTGTCCTAGCAGCACGAAAGGCTGAGGCAGAGCATCGGTATAGTCACGAGATAAATTGTGTTTTCAAACATCTAACTCGAACCTCGAAGGTTCAGGATTGTCGTATATTCACTTAATGCAATATTGAGGTTTCAAAGCTCATTATAAAATGCATGGACAATAGAATAGATCTAAAAATTGGCATATAAACAATTGAGTTCTGTTCTGTTCATAACTAGTTTTCAATAACCTACAACTAAACTAAAAAGAAATCAACAAAGCGAGTACCGCTGTACTCATAAAAGATGTGTCAACCTCACTCACTCACTCACTCACTCATTTGCTCACTCCCCCACTCATTCACATAGCAACGTCGCAGGCACACTGACGTCTCATAAATATATACATTTGTATGTAACTTCAGACCACTGGCGCTGACGTCACAGGTGATGGTGACGCTGACGTCACCACATGACGATCAATTCCCAAATAAACACCGGCCACAGAGCGATAGCATAGATGTTTACACAAAAAATATGTAATTATACCAAAATTTAATTACAATATAATTTGTTTGTTTTTAGACTGGTGAGTTGATTTGGAAAAATGATTTTGGTGAAGGAATCACAGCAGGCTTGAAATGCGAATGTGGTAAAATTTATGTTGGAGGAATAAAAGGAAAGATAGCTTGCTTACATGAAACCAATGGGAGTTTGTTGTGGACAAGTAAATCAAAATATCCAATTTTTGCTTCGTTTGAAATTGTAAACAATGAAACATTGATTTTATCCGACATTGGTGGTTATATTTATTGTATCGATTGCGAAAATGGAAAAATTGTACGTATACCTTTTTTATTTGGTCTTATCCTAAAACGTCTTATTTTAGAAATGGCTTTATGAACCTGCAACATATTCAATGTTATATTCATCAGTATTAATTCACAAAAATTTTATAATATTTGGAATGATTGATAAAAATATATACATTTTGGAATTTAACGACATTGAATGCATTTTAAAATTCTCTATATGCACAAATCACGAAGTTTCTGCAAAGCCTGCAATCTTAAATAAAGGAAATAATGATTATATAATTATTGTTACAACAGATGGTTATATTTTCTTATATAAATTTTATAATACCAGTTTAGATTTAATTGAATGTATGAATTTGAATGACAAATGTTATGCTAGTCCTGTTATTTGTGATAATAATTTATATTTAGGTTGTAGAGATAATAATTTTTATTGTATTAATATTAATATTTAATATATGACAATAACTAAGGTCATTTTTTGTGTATTCTATGTTTGTGCAAATACTTAATGTACATCAGAATTAAATTGAACCAAAGTTTAAAGGAGAAAGGGTAGTGTGTATACTCCGAGACAAAATGCAATGTTAAGTTTTTTAAGGTTGCGATTACCAAACTTATTTGATTTATGTAAAATTCTTATTGGGTTATGCTGCGACTTTGTGGTTTACCTAGGGAAATTTAGTAGTTGAGTTCATTTTGTGGATAAATTTTAAAAAGTGGCATAGGTACTATATAATTGAACATCTGAATTTGGTACTATAATTTATTATGATATCCTTCGGATTTATTTCTAGAAAGGTTTATTGTGTAAAAAAAAGCACAAATGGCTTATTTGGACGATTTTACTTTTAAATTATGCAACGAAGACATTGTGTACGTTTCAGATCCAACTGGATCCATCTTCAGCGCTACAAGAGTAAATTAAAAATCCAACACAACTAGTGAATTAAAAATTACAACAGAAAAAAAATTTAATTTTAAAACTAGACAATCATTTAATACAAAAATTGAGGGGAAAAAAGAAAAAAAAACAGAAAACAAGGAAATTATACATTAAAAAATAAAGGATGAAAATAATTACCTAAATCTTCTCTTTAACAGTTAATATAAAATCATTAATGATAATGGACTTTAAATTTAAGATTAAATATACGAACACTACCATTTGCGCAGTCATTCTTTTTAGTTATTCATAGTGACTAAAACGTATTTTATTTAAACTTATAGCCTTGTGTATTTTATTTTGTGAATCAGGGATCATTTAATAAAAAAAAGAGAGAAACAAATTATTTTTTTTAACATTGTGTTTGGATTACTTGAACAATTCAAATTATCAAAATTAATAACATTATTAAAAAAGATTATCACCATTATTTAAACTTTATTAAATTATTGTAAATGCAACTTAAATTATTCGTGTTGGTATATAATTAAGTGTATCAAGCCGATTAATATAAAGCATTTCACGAATCTGCCTTTTTTTTACATTTTAAAATGTCTAAAATATTGATTTGATTGAAATTAAAATTGTGATCATCTACTCTATGGTGCCTAGCTCTACGGTAGTAACAAAATTGTTTCTACAATCTAATTTATGTCAATACATCCGACCCGAAAGTTTTTGTTTTGTCTGGTCAATATAACAACAATTACAGTTAAGACATGGAATTTGATTTTGTTTTCAATCAAAGTTTTAACTTTTATTTGAGTAAAAATATAGAAAACCTTATCATTTGCATAAAAAGTGATATTATTTCTTTGCCAATTTATTTTCTTGTCCTGTCTATATCGGCATTCCCCTGTTTCCTAATTCTTTTTGTTTTTCTCTGCTTTTCACTTTTAATCGATCGATCTCAAGTTGGCGAAAGCGCCGGGCACAATATTCTTCAATACTCTGTCTCATATAATTTTTTTTAAATTAGCTGCCACAATGGAGAATAGTTATGTTGGGCAAAAATATTGCTGTTCTTAGATAGAAAATAAATATATTCATGCATCTATCTAAATACAATTTTGCTTCATTACTCCACATTAGTATCTAGCCATAAATTGCAGGCTAAATACAGGGTGTATTATAAGATTACTTTGAATGAAATTTCTTAAAAACATTAAATGATCAATCACTATTAAAGAACAGAACTTAAAAGTACACCTACTCATGACACCAAGATCTTTGTGGCGCACATTTGCTTTTTCTGGCAGTTATGTGTTAAATCTAGTAAACGCCCTTAAGTCTCTTTTATGCAAAAGCGGATAAATTTTTTTGTCAGAGTAAAATGGCAGCCAAGAATTTGCAATCTCAACATTTTGCAGAAACTGACTAGGGTTATGAGATTCTACTCATTATACCTTTTGGAGCGTATTACAACACTAGCATTCTGATGATAATAAATGATACATTAAAGTGTCATCCGGACCAAATTTATGGCCACCTCGTTCGCCCGAAGCAATTACAACAGAAATGAGACACAATTTATTTGAAGAATTTCGGTTAAGGGGGTCACCCTTAGCCCAAGCCAAGTGCAACCGCTCTAGTCGATGCTGCCACCTGATGACTACTGGTTTATTGCTCAGCGGACAGCCACTTTGATGATTTTCTATTAAACAATACGAATGTGTTCTAGATTTAGTGGCCAGTTGTAACTTTGAAGTATTAAAGTGGCTATCGAGATTTTATACACAAAACGCATTCTATCAAATATTTTTATAAATTTTATGTTATTCCATGATGATGAAGTGTAATCACACTTGCTGCACGATTTATAAAAAAGGAAAATATGCTCAAAGTGAATTTAAAACCAAACAAACTTTTATAAACAATTTAATAAAATGGCAAATTAAAAATAAAAAGTTTTTTCTCTTTATTAAAAATAAAACTTTTGATATTACATATTATGAATTTTTAAAAGCAGAAATTGTTTTTTAAGAAAAAAAAGTTTAATGTGTCGTTTTGAGATTTAAAAAAAACTACTCGTTTTATTCTCAGTTTCCGAAAATTCTTAATTAAAAATTATCACCTAGATATTGTAAATAAAAAATTGATAAAATGTCAAACTTCCTGTTAAAAGAATACTTCCAATAACATAACGGAGAAATTCAGCTTTACTACTGGTGTCCTCTTATAGATTTATAAGTATAGCATCATAAAATGTTCAATTAATTCCTGCAAATAAAGTAACTAAATTTAAAAATTGTATTGTATTATTATCTTTTACAATTCGTACGTTCAACAAAACACAAAATATAACATGTTTTCATTTGGTATACTTACATTATTACCTTTAGTTGAACCAAAAATGGAAGCATTGCTAGAACATCTAAACAAAATGTTGGCATTATATGTGTTACATATAATGCAAAAATCCAAGTCTAAAAAATCTGGAACAATGCTATTTATACAGTGTATTTCTCACCAAACCAAAAGAAAAATAGGTGTGTAATAAGTATTGACTTGTATGAAGCTTTTTATTTTAAGTAATGTTTTACAACAAGTTACACAATCTAACATGTCCTCTTCACCAAGAAATTACGTAGCCATAATTTAAAAGAAAAACAAAATAGACAAATGACAATATTTTTGGGGTGCTGCATCTTAGTCACAATTCTCAAATAATAACACCAGCTAATTAACATCTTGTCTTGTGAGCTAATCTACGAAAAATTAAACTGGAATGCAGAAGCTCTCGTGATTACAACAGACAGACAGAAATGTGTAAACATGATTTTTTTTTCGATATTTGGTATGAGACTTTTCCATCACAATATTTTATAAATCAGTGCCATATCACCAAACAAAAGAATTATAAGAAAAACATGCATCTAAATACAAAGTAAAGCTATAAATTTTCAATTCAATTAACCTACTTTTTTTTAAAGCAAAAAAATAAAAAATATTTATATTTAACCAATTGCCAACAAAAACATATAAAAAATACTAAACATTTATATTAAATTTCCTAATCCGATTTTAAAGAAATTGGGTGTATTATATATATATAATATTAGGAATAGGAATTATAGCTTAATAAATAATTTTCTCGATTCTTTATAAAATAATTTACTTTGTTGTAATTTTGATGATTAATTTTTGTGCATATATCATTTAGCAGGTTCTAGTTACCAAATTAATAAAAAAAACTGAGTAGGTTTTTTTCTTTCGATGAGATAAATCAATTTAAAGAACATACCGTTGAGAGTATTGATGATGGATTTTACACAAGTATAAAAAAAGATTATAAATTTTGCACATGTAATATATATCTAATCAACTGGTATGTATGTTCTTAATAATATGAATACTATTAAAACAGTAAATTATTGTTCCTCATCTCCTAGTTCATGTTTGATTTTGGAAAAGTCGAATTCTTCTCCTGTACCTCGTTTGAATATATCCAGCACATCTAAACAGGTAGTCTCAAAATGAGATGTGGCATCGTACGATTCAGAAATAAAAATCTGTGATTCGAGTCCACTATCAATTGGCTCATAATAATCAGAAATTGACACAAATTTTTGGTGGATCGGGCCCAACAATTCCAGGCCAGGTTTAATTTCAACTTCGGGATTGTCGGTTTCTACAGTCGTTGAAATCATGGCGACAAACCATCCTTTAGCTGCGACTTGATGAGTGTAGCTTACTAGAGATACATAAATGTCGGAACTTCTCCCCACTTGTTTTTGTGGAATGATAATTTGCGTTGAAAGAGCATCCTTTGTGTTTGGAATTGGATGGTCTACCAAACAAATGCAACGAATTACTTGTCCCTTCTTGTGGACTTTATCTGGAACGTAGCTGGGATCGCAATAAACTTGTTTACATTTGGCAACCTCGGTTCCAGATCGAACGCCTACAACACGTCCGCCTTCACCTACTACAATCTCATCTATTGGCTTATCAAGCATATACGTGCCTCCATAGATAGCAGACAATCGTGCAAAACCTGCATACAAAAATTTAAATTATAATATAAATTGAAATAAAGTATTATAACAATAAATACCTTGCGGTAATTCTCCTAGACCATACATGGGATATAGGTATGGTGATTTGCCATAACGAGCCAGAGAATCAGAATACAATTTAATACGTCTAATAGTTTGTATTGCAGGCTGCAACAGGTAATCATCATCCCTGTAGAGGGCAAGTGCATGCCCTGTAAAATCTTGAGTATTTTTATCTAAGCCAAATTTATCATACAATCCTTGCATGTTGGCGGTGTTGGGATCAAAATCCTTCCAAGTACGTGGATCAGGTTCTTGGAAATCTTGTACATAGATCAAGAAGTTTCGGAACCGTCTCTTCTCAAACATTCCCATCAAATCGGAGGCCAAAGCTTCTTTCTGATCAACTGGCACCTGAAAGTGATACAATTAGTTAGTTTACAAAAGAGACAAATAAAATAATTTAACACACTATATTGATAGCAAGACATAAAAATGTTAAACTACTTATTCACTATTTTTTTGGCATCTTGAAACATTTGACATCTACTAAATGTTTAATGTCTAACTTCTCACAATTTTTCGATATCCTAATGTCAAAACTTTAATGCAGAAAAGTTATTTATACAAATAATGCGTAATAATTGTACAAAAGTCAAGATTCTTTTTATAATTGAAATTATTATTTCTCTAGTTATTTATATTCACATCCTTTTTTTTGTTGCACTCACACAATTTCAATATTTCAAAATATTTTATATACAGTTATTAACAATGTAAGACTTTTTGCATTCGTTTATTAATATTCACAATTTTTGCAAAATTTCCCCTTTTTTCATTTCATACAATTTTATTTGGCATTTTTCTCATCTTAATATCCCAAGATATTCTGTATTTCACAATATTTGCAAAGTGTCCGTGAAATATCTCAACATTTTCTCAACACAGGCGTTTATAAATTTCACAATATATTCCATAAATAAGTTGGAAAATTTTGATTGATATTTTGCATTTAACATCTTTTACAAATATTTAACAAACTAAAATCCGGTTTTTAAATTTGTGGAAATATCAAATAGAAAACCATTAACAATCAAATATAGAATAATATTTGAGACAATAAATCAAAAAAGAAAAAACTTATTATTGGATACTTATAAAATGTAAAACCAACATCTTTCGCAAGTGAAAGAGTGATTTCAACTTCAGAAAGTTTAGTTAAAAGTAAGATCTAATTTGGGCAACTGGTCAGGTATCTTCGTATTCTCAAATTTCATTTTATGAAGCATCATTATCAGTTTGTTACTTAATTTTTTAGTCAGATTTGTCTCAACTTTGTCATTATCTGCAATAGTGGGTTGCGATTCATCGAGGTTTCAAGAAATACTTTTGGTTTGCAGAAATTGTTATTTTTTAATTATATTACGTATTTATCAGGGATCATAAGTTTGCAATAATAAAAAATACTACATTTTCTATAAATTGCACATATATATAATAAAAACTACATAGTTTTGAATCATATACGTATTCCTTGTGGTCCTTTAAAAGAATTTGGTGCAAAAAGGAATCACGGACCAAAAACTTTGAAAAACATCAAACTAAACTCTAAAAAAAATGTTTGCATGCAGGAATTATATAAAGTTTACTTTATCGATATCGGACACATTTTTTTTTTAAATTACACAAGCTTTCATTTGTTAAAGTTTGACAGTGAGCTAAAAATCACCCAGTAGACGTAAAGTATTTTTATTTAACTCCTCATATTAATAAACCATGCTTTATTAATAAGTAAGTTAAATAAAATACTTTTCTTATTCACATCTGCAATACAAAATGAGCATAGTCTTAACCCAGAGTTGCACAGGTGGAGTTTAACTAACACTAGCGACTTTAAACATGAGAAAATTAATAGAAAATAGTTATGAAAGCGTGGTTTGCAGTACCTTCCTAAGATTTATAACGGTGTACATTTCGAGTGTCCTGCGAGTCGTGATTAGATATGTAAAGAAGTAGTATTTGCGTAAAGTGTCTGTGGTAGTGCCCAAATACCACCTTAGTAGCTAAGTTATACATATGAGGTACATGGAGTCTTCCGCATAGTTTTGTTTATAAACTTTTTTTTTGTTTATTTTTATTATGTAACTAAAAAAAATAGTGATAAAAGCATAGTATATACATACTTTTATTTCTTATCATGGAATTTACTGAGTAGGCTTCTAAAATGTATAAGATCTACTTTGTGTACATGTATATGAAGCGCAAGAAGAGCAAGTTACGGAGGTCTGGCAATTGGTTTATGTGCATTAAAAAGTCTGGCATTATGATTTCCTATCACAGTAAGTCACTATGAATTAAATAAGTTAAAACTGAATCTAGCTCTTACATAAGTAGGTCTACTTACATTTAACTAATAGTAGCATCGTACTATATATGGTGGGGATTAATTAGTGGATAAACACCAGGTGACTTTGTAGATTGTGTCTAAAGAAAATGAAAATTGTAATTCCATAATGCTGAGAATGTCTTCGACTGGCTTCCTCAAAGTTTCAATTTTGTCAGTACTAATATTGTTTTAATTGTGTATTTTATGTAGGAACTCGATACCTGTTTCAGTTAATAGAAATTATAAGATTTATTGAAAATTAATAAAAAGAAGTATTGAAAAATATACAAATTACTTTTGAAGAATACTTAAATGAAATTCAAATTATAGTTGACAATGTAGAAAAATTTCTAATAAATTTAAAATTATAAAGTAAGTAATGCAATGAGCTTGTCAAATGTTAATCAGTCCGTCTGACTTACGTGCTGTGTTGATTATTTAAAATAATATTTGATATGTGTATTAACGCATAGCTTTGCTAATAAACGTCACTGGCCCCTGGCAGGTTACACGTTTTACAATTTTATATTTCATTATAAACTTTACATTTACTTAGCGGCAATGATGTAAAACATAAAACATAAACATTGTAGACAATTTATATCACTGCAATTGTTACAGAAAAAACACATCTAAGTCTGTGCAACATTGTGGTTTGGTGAAATTTTGTAGATGAGCTCCTGTCATGAACGAGTTAAGTTGTCTACGTAAGAAGTTTGATTTTATTAAAAAATTTGCTACGTTGCCAAGCATAATAAAGGCAGCTGCACAATAGTCTGGTAACAAGAACGGTACGGAAACTAAAACAAGAAGGTTGCCCTAGAACGTGACAAGAGAATTGGCTAAGTTTTTACTTTGCTTACCAAGATGGATCCACAACCAATGAGCGCAATTTAAAATATAAACAGACCTCTGTCAAAATGAAAATATTTGTATAATTTGCTCAATCATCATCATCAACCTCATCTGAATGATTCATATTAAGTCATAAACAATATTTATCATTTAATATATTTGACCTGTTTGTTAAAATAATATAGGCGAGATTTCCGAACCATGCCTTTAGATTAACGTGCAATTGTGCGGCCGGCATCTATTTCCATTCTGTCTCCTTTCTCGATCTATTGTGTAGCCAGCTAGCTTAAAACTTTGAGGACCTCATAAGGCAAAATAATGACTTTCTCATTATTTTGGAATTATTATTATAGATTTCTTTTGGCAGAATTTACAAACTTAACTGGCACTTTTCCGCCAATTAATGCTCGCACTGTATATATATTTCCAATGAGAAGAAAATATGGTAGGTAATATTGAACACTAGCTTCTTGTGGATGTTTATTTATAATTTACACTTTACACATACTCTACACCATTGAGAATCTTATTAGATTTTGTTGTGCTAAATATGTTCATTGTTCAATTTATGTAAACACCTTTAATCAAGTAAAACTCTGAATAACGATTCTGATATAAAACAACATTTTTATTACATATCACAAAATGTGTTCTTTAGCCGTTAACTACTGACGTGGTGTCCCCTGGACTCCTTGTATTAATTATTTCCTTGCCACACTCACATTTTTATTTGTATAAATAAGCTGTCATTTAAAAAATACTTCTAATTCACTATCCTGCAATAGTATACAAAAACAGCTGGATTTAGAACAGCACAAAATATTTACATATGCTATTGTTCCTGTCGGAGTCTACTAGCCTATACGTTAGTGTAAGTTTAACTTTTTTTAAATCATTATTCAATACACTAAAGAATAGTTTTAAGCCAGGAACAATTAAAACAATAAGTCAATTGGACAATAATTTTGAAAAGGTGACCCTTCACTCGTTTTAATGAAATAAAAAATTAAATAAATAACGATATTAGTGATAATGCACAAATTTTTCTGATAAATATTCTTCGAGTTATTATTGCATTTTTATACTATTGCATCATGTCAGTAGCTATGGATTAAACTTATTTAAATATTTCAGAGAAAGTGTTGTGTAACAACAAATAATGCAAATTTGATAAGTATTAAAAGCCTAACATGAGGACTTTTACTATCAAATTTGAACGATTCAATTGCCATGCAATAAGTTCTATCAAATTATCGAGTCAAAACTTGGTGCTCAAGGGGTTCTGTCCAGACTATTTAATTCATACTCTAAAGAACTAATCACAACATGAGTATGAATTAATATTCTCGAATATTTTGCTTGTTGATCTAAGCCCAGTAACGTCATGACATTGATAAATTATACTTGAGAATTATACTTATATTCATTAAATAATCTGACCGAATACTGTCCGTGAATTAAAATTTAGGATATTTAAATCTATCAGGGTGAACTTTTTTAAAATTTACTTATGGTATTTCAACAGATTATATAAAACAAACTTTTTTGACATAGTTAAATTGGTGCTATAGCATTGTAAAAATTTAATCAAAAAAATTCAGTTGCCATTGGTTGAAATATGCATTGACATTTGATTGATTTTGAATATATGCGGGAAATAATCATTATTTTTATTACTGCAAACTGAATGAATTTAAAATAAAATAAAAATTAATAGCAGTATTCCTCACTTTTTACAATTATTTTTATTAATTCTGTGGCTTCAAGTAAGTGCTGGTAAATTTGAACAAGAATTGCTAATCTTACCGCAATGCGAGGCATGCAACTAGTTGAGACTCCCGTAAATACATGTAGACTATAAATCATTGTATATACATACTTAAATGTAATTCAAATTTATTATTTAAATGAACCCTTTTAAATATTGGTTGCAGCTCTCAAATTTAAAATTTTCAAAAGGATCTCAACCCAAAAAAAGCTTGTCCACCCCTGGGGGGGCTAGTTTTTAAAATGCAGTATCTATCATAAACGAGACAAGATTACCTACTAGTACTGACATTTTACGTGTGATGTCTTAGTTAAAATACTGTTTATGTTAAAATAACACTTTTCCCAACTAGCCAACTAGCCCCCAGGTCTAAATTTTGTAAACATTGGCTGGTTAGAAAAATTTTGCTAGGAAGATAAAATTACATGTAATCAGAGAATACCTACTTGTAATACTATCTTATAATCGTATTTACGTTTTGTGATCGGAGATAATACTTTTTCAACCTCTAATGCTGATAAGACAATTTTGAGACACCAAAACAATAAGTATGATACAATTAATTAAAAATATTTTAAGATATTGATGGAAGAAGGCCATTTTTATGTAGCTAATTGGCCGTGCAAGAATCTCATTATTTAAAACAGGAAGTAATATATATATATATACATATATGTTTATCATTATAAACTGATAATGTTGCCACATGTGTGGTATAATTGATATCGAGTTATCTACAATAATGAATTATAAATTTGGCTGGTCAAATAATAAAGCAATAGAAAGCTACCCACATATTTAATATGCAAATTAGGATCTTCATTACTGTACATTTGACATATTTGATAGAGGAATAAATGTTAATTACCTTAGCAATTTTGCCACCTTTGTAGACATAACTGCCCTCAACTGATTTAAATTCCAGGTATCTAGTAACACCAGTGTGTATTAACAGCTTTACTAATTGGCCATTGGCCATAAGGAATTTCGGTATTAAATCGACGTTCCAGTCCCGTCCACGTCCATAGGATTCGCCAGGGGCTGGGGCACCGAACTTGGAGAAGAGCTCTTCCAATGGACAGATGGAGGCCGACTCCCCGCCGTAGTATTTATTGCGATCTATGTGTAAAACTTTCTTACCCGACACGGACAACATACCGCTAAGTATGCATTCTTTTAGGCCTGTGCCTAATACAATTGCATCGTATTCTTCATCCATGATTAATAATTAAAACTGTACAACTGACAGGAACGTCGAACGATGAAGGAACACCAACAAAGACAGATTATAGCTTGTAATGCGCAGCTACGTTGCCGGAGTATTACGTGACACATGCATAATTTCATTCTTAACTTTTATTTCAACAATATTTATTGAAAACTTAACAAACAGTAAATCAGATCAGTTTAAAATTATTGATTAAGTGCACATTTAATATAAATAATAAAAAATAGTAATTTAATTATATTTAAAATTAAAATTAATCAAAAACAAAATATATAAAATTCAACTGTTAAAGCGATACGACAATTAAATACAATATTAAATAAATATTTAAGTTGATTCAAAGCATAATTTTTATTTAAAATATTATTTATATAAAAATAAAATTGAATTATTTTTTGATTATATTTGTTTACAAGTTAAATAAATGCATTTGGCAACACAGCTGCGCAGAGTGCTGGCGACCAGAAAACGTCGACGTCAATTTACAGTGCGGCAACATTATAAAAAAATTCAATAATAATTAAACAATCAAATCGGGATAAATTTGCACTTAAAAAATAACAATTAATGTGTATAACAACTATGTTTAAAAAATATATTGATCAATTAAATTTTAATGCGTAATTTTAGTTAAAATTGTGTTAATAGAAATGTATTTTGTTGCGTACTGTTGGCAACGTCGATTTGTGACAGTTATCACAGATGACGTGACAGCTAGCAAAGCGTGGGGAGAAAATACCGCTGGTTGGTCACAAAGAGTAGTTCTCCAGACGTGTGCGAGTTTGGAGCCTGTGTCGTGTTGTGTGCATGTGCATTTACGATTTCGTGTTTATCTCATATGATTTCGTTATTTTTCTATTTGTTGTGATATGTGCGGATAATCATTTTGGAACTTTTAAAGACTTTTTACTTATTACAAGTCGCAAAGTGATGAGAAAACAGGTACCGTATGTTTTTCATTTGCTTTATTTATTTTTTTTATTACTGGATACCTGATTTTTTCCAAGATTAGTGCTTTTTGCTATAACCTCATAATAATTAATCGAAATATTCCACTTAAGTTTCATTCAGTAATTCTGCGACTGGTTAAAAATAATGCGTTACTTTCGTTTTATAAATAAGATGCTTTCGAAATCTGTATTGCTGCATAAGGTGTAAATCTGTCAAAATTAGCAACTATTAATAGTTCCTGGAGCAGGAGGTCATCAATGCAGCGTTATTGCATTGCCATTTCGTCTTTCTTTTATACATCTTATGCGTGTGCATATTATTTGCATGCATCGTTTGAATTATTGTTTAAATTATTTATTATGATTTTTCCAGCAAAAACTAAATTGCTGCTGGATTAAGTACAAAAGTGCATGCTTCTGATTTTTATTTCTATAAGCTATAAAAATTGCTTTCAATATTGTTTTTATTATGCACGTATTTTTAAATGCACAATATGACTGGCTATAACATGTTTAAATTTGAATTTTACCATGAAATGGGAAAATAACAATAGCAATAATTAAGGGTAGAATAAATAGTGTGTTAAGATATACAATATTGGACAAGAAACGTTAGCATTTATTCTCTGAAAAATTAAAATATTTATTTATCATTTATCTATATCATTAATTAGCAGTTACATTTGCAGTTTGCGGTTAAAAATAACTATAATCTTAAATCCTTGTATTGTATTAATCATTCCGGTTGTTTATTTTGTTTAATTAGTTTTTTGATTTTTTTGTTTAATTCATATTTTGTTTAATATTGATTTTTCCTTCAACTCTGCTATTTAACTATTTTAATAACTTCCCATTTTTGTTTGTTATTTTTTCCCTTTTTTTCATTTATTTTTCATTTTTTGTTTATTTTGATGTCTTGTTTGTGATTTTTTGTTTATATTTCCTTTCTATTTTTTAATTAAATTCGTTATTTTTTGTGCTTATTTTGCTATTTACGTTTTTTTTTAAATTTTTCTTTATTATTAATTATTATTATTATTTGTTTTGTTTAATTAATATTGTTTACGATTATTTTGTTAATTTTGTGTTTATGTTTTTTTTTTGGCTTAGTTATTTTCTTTTTTTGTTAATTACATTGAAGTCTTGCAATAACGAATACTTTTATAGATAATTCTCGGATTTTTGTCATAAGGCTAATACTTTTTCTTATTGGTTGTATCGAACCTTGTTACAACGAATTTTTGGATAAAAAGAACCAATATGTATTTAAAATTTGACTAATTTTCCTCTTATAACGAACTTTTCGTTGATTCTCCGAATTATGTAGATTTGCGCGGTATTTTCTCGGGGTTGTTTACGACGTATAATATAATCTCATGCTCTAGTGATCCCAGGGTGCGAAAAACATTGAATTTTTTACTTTGTTCAAAGCGGCTATTAAACATGAACAAAACTGTCGGCTAGTTTATTTTTGGTCTTCTATTTTAAGATGGGAATGAAGTTGCAAGGTTCAGCTTTTATCCGCCGGGAACGTATAACTCGCATAATTTTTAATAGGCAACCAAATATGCACTTGTGGTAGTACATAAAATTAAAATCTCCTAGATGGGGTTTGTCATAGTCGGAACAAACAAAAAATAATTGTTATTTGTAAATATTTATTATGAAATATTTGCACTAGCGAAAACTTCTAAATTGAACCAAGATTGCAATATAAATTGATCCAAACATTTTTTATAAACATATTGATTGAGTAGTAGAATTACTACATTAACTTGAAAATCGCATTTTTAATGAATATAACCTATATTAATAAATATTTAACTCATACATTTAAGTGTCAATATATCACGAATGTCTATGAGAAAAATCTATATAATGCTTACTTCATGTGTGTAATATTTAATTTCACACACCTGTAAAACATAATCATTGTAAAATTACTAGATTTTATATAGAAGTCTCTGGTGGTTGTATTGCCTACTACGTCTTAAAAAATGTATATTTAACATCCAGCTTCTAGGGCAAAAAATAACAATTTTCTGATTATTTTTGCTGGATAATTATTTTCACACGCATAATCTTTCCAATACAGAAGTTTAACAAAAAATGAGCAATTATTGCTAATAACTTAGTTAGTTGTTATTATATTTTAACAAGAATGCTACATTGAAAAGCTGTAGTTATACTTGTATTAACAGCAAAAATGGAATTGAATTATTTTTATTAATTTAAAAAAAAAAAAAAAACGTTGGATGCAAGATTTAAATAACAATTTTCCCCTTTTAACAAAAAGTGTTTACCTACAATTTTTTGTTTTTATAGGTAAACAATATTTTTGTTGTTGGTTGTTATATTATGCTATAAGAGTATATTATATGTATATTTAATATAAAAATTCTCATTCTATATTTTGTGAATTTCGAACAGTACAATGAACTTGTTTTGGGCTATTTTCCTAGTTTATAGGTTGTATTTATAGTTTACTTTTTAATTAATATTTGGTTTAATTTGTAATTTTTAGTTTATTTTAATATTTTTTAAATTTACGTTTTGCTTATTTTTCTTTATTTTGTTATTGTTTGCGTATTTATAAAGTAGTTATTTGTTCTTTATTCCATATTTTTTGTTTAATTTGTTTGTTTTATTCTTTGTTTTGTCTATTTTTTTAATTTGTGGTTTTTCATTATTTTTTATTAGTTTTTTAAATTTTTTTTACTATTTTATTTTCTCTATTTCATTTATTTGTTGTTGTTTTTTTCAATGTAATTAATATCCGAGAGTGTGTTGAGTGTCTTCTATACATAAATATAAAACTCAACGTTTTGTTTGAGTGCCCAATAAATGTGATCCATCTATATTGTTGCTTTTCAATTAAATAATATCTATAATTACGTATTTGTTGCAAAACTTGGGACATTTTCTAATCTTGAGGACTATCCATTGCAGCACATTTTGTATGTTTTGATATTTATTAATATTTTTTAATGTTTCAGAACTCATCTTTGTTATTGATATTTACAATTTTGCAAACGTTCTTATAACATTATTTATTCTGTAATATTTCTGATATTTTGCAAAAAATCAGATTGTGTCACTTTTTGATTGTTTTGTACATATATTTATTGACTTTTTGAAAAACTCGATATTTTGTATATTTACAACGTGGTTTATATTTTTTCTTGCAAAATTTTTAAGAGAGGACAGCAATGGGACTGTTGATATAATGCTGAAGAAGCATACCGATATGCAGATTGAATATAAACTATGTATCTACACTGCTCAAAATAATTAGAGAAACACACATTTAGGGCTTATTATATTTTTTCGATACACATTTTGTCCGAATAAATTTGAAAAACAAATTTTAAGACAACAATAACAATTCAAAGAAACTACAAGAAGTGGAATAAGCAAGTATCCTTCCGATTCCTTCCTGTATAACGTAAAGTTGTTCAAAAGATTTGGTTTGTTAATAACGTGTATGTCTTCCACACGAATTACTGATTGTCATCTTTGAGGTACCGATTGATGTCTTCATGTGGTATATTCTGCCATTCTTCGATTAGACCCTTTAACAGCTACCAGCTACTAGCTGTCAAGGAATTAGGACTTATAGAGGCCAATCCATGGTTTCAATCCCGTTGTGCCGAAGGTACATTATGGCAATGGTCGCAGTTGGGGCGTTATCTTGCATAAACACAAAATTTGAGCTTAAACCATAAGCAGCTGGTGCAACTGGATCTTCCAGGCGAGATTTATGTACCGTTCAGCGTTTAATCTTCTTGGAACTATCACAAGCTCAGTTCTTTCTTCAGTTCTAATTCCATCCGACATTATCAATATCAGCATAAATCCACTACGTTCTTTTTCGACTTCTTGAACGGTTTGTGCAGAATGGTCGGTATATACGTACTTGACTAACACAACAAGTTAAACGAAATCGTGATTCTCTCCACTGTCAAAGTTGTCATGCAAAATGTTCACGAGCAAATGTAAACGACACCTTATGACGGTTTAGAGTTAAAATAGATTAGAATAGATGTGCAAACCCAGATCATCTTGGTTTCAGCTGGGCTTCTTTCGATCTATTCCTAACTGTCTGGTCGAATATCTATACGTTTATTTTACACGACTAGGATTGTGATTGTCCGGCGTTGTATCTGATGAGTAGTCTTACATTGCCTTAAATGGTACCTTTTAGACCACCCGACCATGACAGGCTGCCGGATTTCTGTCGTCTTGGTCGAATTGTCTGGCCTGAATTGTAAAACTAGCAGTCGGGCAAGAGCGGCAATGGTAGCTTCCACACTATACGGATGTTGTCTCTTCGTTTTTAGTGTTTAATTGCTCTCAGTTTGCTAAAAAAGATTGCGTCATTAAAACCCGAACCGAATACAAACCTATAGCAATTTTTGTCTTCAGACACGACGCTGATCAAGCACAATCCTAGTTATGTGAAAGGAGTTTTATCAGCTATTCTCAGCCTGCTTTGGAGAACTGCGAGAACGCATGGAGGATACAACTAAAAACCGGTACTGAATTTGCTTTGTTTTTCTATTATTATCTTGGCCAATGCGTTCTTTATATCTTCCGATTTCTAGGTATTGATTCTGCACACCATGAATGAAAGAAGTGCTGACGATAAAATTGCAACTTGTCGAATACTGGTACAATTCTCAATAGGAACACCAACACGAATGACTTATACTTCATTTAGACGCTTTATTTTGATATACTAGTATTAAATATAACAGTTTATGATGAATGATCAATATTGTTGTATTATTTCAAAGCATACTACATTTTGAAAATAAAATGTTAGTGGGTTGCTTTACTTTGTTTCGGGTTTTGTTTCTTGAAGTTTCTTTCAATTGTTATTGTTATCTTAATTTTTTTTTTGTTTTCGCAAATTTATTATTACAAAATGTGAATTCTATGGATTTATGCTTAGTTAGATTTGAATGTTGTTAAAATAAAACAAAATAACTACTCCTAAATATGCGTTTTTTAAAAAATAATTTTGAGCAGAGTAACAGATAAAGTTTAATTGAAGGTCAAGTTATGTAATTGTTTATGTCTTGTATATTAAGAAAATAACTTATTATAACTTTTTTCGACCAGCATACAACAAATATCAACTAGGAAATAAAAAATATTTATTTTAATTCCCACGAAAGTATTATAAAGCTGCACATATTTACCTTATCAGATTAGCCGATTACATGTCACCTCAGGGTGTTTTATTAAGAGCTTACTCAATTTATACTATAATTTTAAATTATTATATTGTCAAGATGTCTACATAAGGCGGGCGTAAGTGTAAGAATAATCTTAATACTGGGTCTTATGCAGTTCAGGCAGGTCCTTATGCGGCGTTTAAAAACGGTCTGCTTAGAGTTAATTTTCAAACCCTCATGAAGTATGTATTTGTTAGATTGTATAATAAATACATCATAATAACCCAGATAATGACTAAGTCTCCAAATGTTAAATGGTGAACATTGCTTGTTTATTAACCAAAAGAATATATGCTTAATTTTTTATCATATAGCCGTGACCGACGATAATATTATTGAGTGGTTAACATTCACTTTATATCATGTGTGGCAAATCTACCTTTTAACGATATTGTATTGAAAAAACGCAATTTATTATAAATGGAATTCCATAAACTGTATATTGATGCATTATTTATTATTATACAAGTATTGATTTCAAAACTAGGCATTCAAAGTACGACGTGTTTCTGTTGTTTCGAGGAGTAAATTACTTCGCGTTTTGCACCACATATTTGATCGTATTTTTACCCCTATTTCTACATTTCTAAGTGTGTTTTTGCAGTTATACAATATCAAATTGCCTCGGTATTGATTATTAAATTGTGTATTTTTATTGTGCAACAACTATCATTTATGATTAATTTAGTTTACAAAATGAGTATCTCAAGTATACGGCCAAATATACTTTTCTTTGACTTTTCTTAAGAGATGTTTACACTATTTTGGAGCATTTGTATAATTAGATTTAGATTTGTAGTTAGATTAAGTGACTAATTCATATATTTATAACTTGTCATAAATCTTTGATTATACGCACGAGTTTTGAAATTGATATAATTTTTGAAGTTGTGATTATTGATCAATATATACTGAGCTGGAGCCCACTCATTTTTATAATGAATTTTTGGAGAGGATTTTTAAGAGACATTAAAATTCAAAGATTTTTTCAAGAATTTTTATGTCGCATTTTCTTTCAAAATATGTAATAGAAAATCGCAAGGCTTAAACGCACCTAACGACCGAATCTAGACTTCACAAAGTAGTTTTTTTATACTATTATATATTTCTTTAGAATTACGTCCACGATCCATCATCATGCATAGTTCTGCTGGTAAACGTCTGTGTCCACTGGTGGTCAGACGTTTTACAATTTTACATTTTCTTACAAATTTTACATTTATATTATATACACTCTATCTTACTATAATTGCTATAGGAAACATATGAGCAAGAATGTGTTTTGTTTTTAGGAAATTTTTTTGTAAGTTTTCTAACCTCAATTAACTTGGAAACATCGTATTAAAATTGTTTTAGTTGAGTCAGGGTTGGGAAAAAGTAATTTTTTAAATAAAACCCAGCTCGCTGGGTTTAATTGGATTTTATTGTTTTTTTAGTTTTATTAATAAATATGGTTTATATTTAAATTTTCATCTAAAGAACTTAATAAATTATTCTTATTATTATTATAATTATTATTTTTGAATTTTGATTCGAAATAAGAGAATATTTGGAATTTTGATTTAATCCCACTCACCCTCACTATTGTGATATAAACTATTTTGGTAACAAAATACATAGTTTGGAGTATTAGTGGGTCACTAAAGTCAAAACGTTTGTGTAAATAATTTAAAAATGGTAAAAATGCAACCAGTCACAAATATTTTGTACCATTTATTAAATAATGTTTGCAAAATGTCCAAACATTTAGAAAACATTTGTTGCTAAACATATATGTTTAGTATCGTTATTACATAAATAAAATCGATGGAATAACGAAAAATATAATAATAATGTCTAGAGCTTTTAGAAGTCGACGCTGCATAAAATATAATTAAATTCGATATATAATGCTTAAGTCTGATTATAAATATTGACAAAGTGTATTTTGTATGTTGCAGATAGTGAATAATGTCAAGCACTGGTACAGGAGAAAACGTGATTAACGACCCAAAGATAGAATCTTCAACATCTTCCGGTTCGACATATACATTCCCAGATTTAATAAAGTCACCAGATATCAGGGGCCATGGACGTAGTGCGAGTCATGGAGGTGGTGCGACGCTCGGAGGTGCCAACACGGGGAACACCGCCGGAAGGCCTTCCGCCCTCAAATCAGCGCGAGGTCACCAAAGAGCGTTCTCACAAGGCCAAATATCCGATTCGAGTGGAATACGGCCGGGGCACAGTCGCGTGGGATCGAAAACCGATTTCATCTTACCGCCCGGCCACAAAGAATTCGAAACCGTATCTGGAAATGCGTCCAGGACATCGGCCAAAGGTCACTCGCGACAGGCTTCGCGCAGTGAATCCATTTATACACTTCGACGTACCGCGCCTCCACCGGTGTGGAGGAGGCTCCTCAGCTTCGTATTGCGGCGATCACCCCGATACGAGCAGGAGGAACGTTACCGAATTGTAGTGCCTAATCATACCGTGCCCCCCAAAACCCCGCGAAAGGAACACCCCAATGGCAAACGGCCGAACAATAAAGTTAGAACGACAAAGTATACTTTGCTCTCGTTCCTGCCGCGCAACTTACTTGAACAATTTCACAGGGTCGCTAATCTATACTTTATTTTTATTGTATTGCTCAATTGGTTTCCCGCTATTAATGCGTTCGGGAAAGAAATCGCCATGATACCTGTTATGTTCGTTCTTGGTGTTACTGCCGTTAAGGATTTATTCGAAGACCGGAGGAGGCATGCTAGTGATAAGAGGATTAATAATTCCACTTGCCGGATATACCAGAGGTAAGTAACGTTACTGTTTGTTTTTATTTCTCTATCCACTTCCGCCACTATTTTTCATACAACCGGTTTTATGTAGTTACTCGCTCTGCAATTCTTCGCAACAACTGACTGGATACATACAGGATTCCGCAACATTGAATTATATATAACTCGTTACTTGCAGCTTGCACATAAACAAATAATTCCTGCCTTACGAAATCATATTATTTCACATTAACAAACAATGTAATCTACTTTCGGTTCCGAAGTTCATTTAAATTACATATTTGTTTTATCAAATTTAAGTAAACATTATTCCATAATAAAGTATTACAACCTGCTAATTTGATAGGTGCTCAAACCCTTACTCGGTAATAGCAAATTTTATTAGAAGCTCATTATTTAATTAAATTTACATATACTATGCTAATTTAAGTTTTACGTTTTTTTGCTAGGTTATTGAATAGAAGCTAAAAGAAAATCAATTTACTATTTTTGCTTACGCCAAACGTTAAAAAAACTAACCTCTATAAATTGTAACTTGATTAACTCTGCAAATATATAGGAGCACTCTTATAATAACGTTTCGAGTTAAGTTCTATTTATGTGGATGTCAGATATTTGAGTCTCATGGGACACAGCTGGTAAAGTAATACTTCTATTAACTTTACTCACAATAGCCGTCTTTCTAACTGATTAATAGTTTATTAATTGTCTTATTTTGTAATATTTATTATGATTTAGATTAATTGACATTTTATGATACAATGAAATAATTTACATTTAAATATCCTATCGAAAACTTAAACACATTAGCATTTTTAAACAATAGCGTTACGTATGCAATTTTACGTAATATAAAAGAGAATTAAATAATAACATATAATTTAATACAAAAACTCATTAAATCACCTAAATAAAATTAGCCAAAACTTAAAAGTTTTTAGCGGGGTTTTAGTAGTAGAACTTAATTAACATATTATATTAACCTATGTTGGCACTGAAATGTTATTCATTGGCAAAAAGAAAACTAACGAAATGTTCCAAATTTAAAGCATTTTTTTAATTATAATTTTACTGATGACATGGCACGTTTAAAAGTATTATTAGTTTTTGTTATTTACTAGTATCATATTTGGAATTTTTATTTTTTTCAGCCATAAAATTATTTTTGTAATTTTCTTATATTTTTGTTGTTTAAAGAAAATGTAATTAAGTATATTATTTTGTTTTTTAATTATTAAAACATTTGAATGTTTCAAGAAAGATAAATTTTAATATTTTCAAATAGTCTGAGTGGTTGTACGAACGTACAACTCAAGAAGAACTACCTAGAACACCAAACATAACGCCAAGCTGGCAATTAAAACAAAACAAATTACAATAAATTAAGTTTAAAAAAGTGATTATCTAAATACACGCTGCTATAAGCGGCAACAATCAAATGCAGACAATTGTTTTACCCTTTATATAAAGCGTAGTCGACTGAGCAAAACTGAGCATATCTTGGGCAAAATTATGGCATATGTTATTTCTTTGAACTAGCTCATGGAGGTGCCACACCATAGAAATTTTCCTATTGATTCATCGGTTAATTGGGGTTTAGCAAAACAAAATGACTATGCAAAATTAAGCATTACTTGGGCAAAATTAAGCATTACTTGGGCAAAATTAAGCATTACTTGGGCAAAATTATGGCATATGTTATTTCTTTGAACTCGTTCATGGAAGTGTCACATCATAGAAATTTTACTATTGATTCATCGGCGAACTGGGGCTTAGCATAGCAAAATGACTATTGTGCAAAATTATGCAATAGGTTTTGTTTCGAAATTCCAACATGGGAGTGCCAACTTCACGCGGGTGAAACGTTGCACAATACTGTGAAATGTTATGAAATTCTGAGAATGAAGTAAATAATCTGTATGTATTTTGAAATGTTAGTGTTATGTTAATGTGAAATGTCTGGTAATGCTGATAAAATAATGTTGCGAACGAAATGAATGTTACACAAGTGATTACAAATATTGGTTACAATGCGTCGTGTTGCTACTCTTAAATGAAAATTATTTACGGAATGTTTGTGAAATAAGTTTGCAAATGCCGTAAAAGGTTATAACGTTCAATTTTTTTTGCAAATGTTCTGTTTTTGTGAATTATTCCAAAATATATTGAAATACGAAAATGATGTAGTAAAAGTTAAATAAAATGTCTTGAAATATTAGAATATGTCGAAATGTTACGAAACGCAGTGAAAATATCTCGGAAAGATGTGAATGTTTCTGTTAATCCAGGTCTGTATATCAGGGATTAGACATTTTGTTCTCTGGCCTGTGTTCAGTTGCCATTTGTCTATAATAAGTTTTCTAGTTTAATATTTTTGCATGACTTCGAATATAAGTTTTCTCTCTTCGATTAGGTTTTGTGGGGGAGTGCCTGCTATCACTACGAGGGCCTCTGTAGGGACTGTTTGACAGGCGCTACAGATTCGAATGACTGCGGATCTTTGTACATGTATTAGTTTTTTACATGTTTTTTTTTTGGTGTACGTATTTAATGCCATAATGTTGCGCCGTATAGGATTATAGAATATATTGCCATCAGTTCGGTGCGTTTTTTGCTGGCCCGGGTTCCGTCCAAGTTGTTCTTTATAGCTTTTTCGGCTATATACATGATGTTTTGGATATGTATTGCCATATTCATATTCCTATTGTAGGATAATGTAATACCGAAGTATGGGTTGCCAGCTCTAGTTCCGTTTCTTTTCGCTATATTTCTATGCGTTGTATAGCTACTTCAATAATTAGCTCTGGCGCTTCTGCTGATTTGGCTACAGCAACGATTTCTAGGTTGTCAGCATAGCTTATCAGATACATCCTTTTTGGCATTGGAATTCTTAGGATATCACCGTAGAATATATTCTTCAGCAGTGGGCTTAGTATAGAACCTAGTGAGCTCTTTGACATCCCGAACCACCTGGATTTGCATTCAATTATCCATCCTTCAGTATTGCGGAACAACGACGAAAGTACAACGCGGTGTATTCTATTGCATTTTGAAGGCCAAAGAGCTCAGCAATTTTTGTAAGTTAAAAAGAACGGCAGATTTTCAGTATGAGGAGGTTGAAGCTATGCGTATTTGCGAAAAGTTTCTGAGAAATTGAGTCTATAAACAGCTGCTTCATTATTCGTGAATGCTTTATCTTGTTATTCTGAATCTTTACTTTAATAAAAACCTATTCAATCTTCTATATTTCAATTGCAAAAACGCAATTCTTCTCTGCGACACGCACCATAAATCCCCGTTTTTATGATACGCTTTGCTTGCTTAATATTTTACATTTGTAGACCTGTGTCTATTTTCGTTTCTTTTTAGAAATGCAATCAAGCTTTTAATATACCGATATCTATATTCTTGTTGATATGATATATCATGGTTTTTGGCATTGAGTAAATACTCTTTAAAGTGGCTCATAAACGAAAGATAATTTTGAAAAATTAGCTAGAGTTCCCTTTCTCAATAATTTCTTATATTATTCTCACTTACAAACAATAGAACTATCAATTTAGTATGTTTTTTTTGTATATTTATTTAGATTTTTTTGGACCAACCAAAGTAGCTAATGCAGTTTTTGCAACTTTTATTAAAATGCTGGTTTCTTATTTTCATAAAACAATAAACAAGGGAATTTACATCATATCAATCTGCGGTCTGCCAGTAGGCAGAAAATAATAATCTTTAGAAAACATTAAAATTGAACAGTAGT
>JARJEC010088282.1:0-15721 GCA_030264575.1 Tachinus sp. AB-2021 | reverse complement strand
TAATTTAGGTCGATATTGCGTTAATGACGCCCTCTGCAGGGTTACAAACCACAAAAACTACAAACGCGTGCTTTGTAAACTTGCACAGGACAACATTCACGCAACATTGCTATAAATTATTTTTCTTTAATAATTTTTGGTCAGTTTTGAATCATTTTAACCGATTCGCGACCACCTAGAAGCAGAAACAACAATATATTTTTTCTGTTGTCATGGTGATAAAAATTGACGATCGAAAAATTTTTTTGTTTAAATAGTCAAACTAATTCAAAATAACAAAAAAGAAGTATATGGTTTCATTTAAAATTCACAAGAATGTGTCGTTTCAGGAATAACCGGAAGCGATATCGACGTCACTAATATCACAACAAATTGTTTTTTATGTATACACAATCGTATAAATTTTATTTGTCTAGCTTCATAAATAACACCGTGATGTCCGGTATAAACTAAGATATAATCCAAATAAAAAGTTTAAAATTAATTATCCAATTTCAAGCTTCTTACAAGCGGCAACAGTCAAATGGATCCGCTTTTTTCACTCATCATAAGAAATCATCAATGCACCTTTTATTTAATCATTTTGATTTTATGGCCACATAGGCGTTGCGATACTGGTTGCCTGTAAATTATATTGGCGTTTCTAGACAGTTGGTCTAATATTCTTTATCGTTTACAAAGCTCACATGGCATACAACCACTCAGTTTGATTTCATTAAAATAGTAATGTTTGAAACAGATTTTGTCAGATACATCAAACTACGTTTACTTCTTCGGATCTGCATGTTCGCTCTTCCTATCTAGATGTATAAAGCGAACATGACTGTAACATGAACAAGACCTTTTTTATTAGTATTTATCACTTTACAAAAGATGTAAAACATTAAGAATAATCATACAGTGTTACAAGTAGGATTTGCCAAAAAAACCGGTATTTTTAATAATACCGAGACCATTGAGTTTTATTGGGTTTTTGAGTTTTATTAATAAATGTTTTATACTTAATTTTTGGTCTAAAGAGCCAAATAAATAATTTTTAATAATTTTTTTATTCATATTATATGTAGAATTAAATTAAATAAATAATTAAATTAAGTTATAGTTATAATAGCTATTATTTTTTTAAATAATTTGAAAGATTGTGGAACATAACATTTTGATTGATTAATTAAAATAACTATATGAGAAATAGTCGCATTAAAATCATTCAAAATAAAAAATATAGTAATAAATATAAAAAGTAATAAAAAATAAAACATGGTTTTTTTAAGTTAATTTTTCTAATAAAACAATGGATGGTATTACTCAGTACGGAGACAACCCTGGATACAAGAAATATTCACATTTTTGTTTCCATTTTGTCTATTTAATAACAACAGTATATTAGAAAAGCGTTATTGTATAAGTACTAAAAAATGAGAATTTCAATCAGGTAGATATTATAAATATTACAATATTACAATATTACTTGACATAAATAATAAAAATAATTATTGTTATTATAAATATTAGTTTCCAGTTAATCGGAATTCATTAAGAACATTATTAAATTAATAATTAAATTATCCATTAATTCTTCTATTTAACTTTAAACATGTGTGAAATTAAATATAAACAGAAAAATCATTTAAACAGAATGAAGGATAATCATCAATGATGTTAAAAGGTTAAGCAGAATATGATAAATGTGTCTGTACGTCCATTTGCAGATGAAAAATTATAAATCATCCATTTTACGAGTTTCCTTAAAGAGTTGTTCTTATATAATCAACAGTTATATCATTAACGTGATCCATCAAGAAATAATTAAGTATATATATTTTAAATTAATGTACAATTAATAACGTAAACCGTATTTATACTTGTGAGCTTATTCTCTGGAGCCATGCATGAGATGTAGAAGGAAAATGTGGTATTCCACATGTATTTTCTTTGGATTTTTAAATTATTAATCAAATACAGTTTTATATCCTGTAATAAATCAATGTGCGATACATCAAAGAGGAGTAAATTAATAAAAAAATGCGATGTGTATGCGTGTTATGTTCCAAGATGGCGAGCGCGCGTTTCTCTTTTGTTTCTCTTCCGCCGACCAATCGTGAACTAATTGGCGTCTCGCCCTTGGCGCTGTTTGTTTCTTCTCGTTGATTAGAATTTATCGTCGACGTTTCGCGTTTTAATGCGACGTCTACTTTAAATTAACTTTATTATTCGTTCAGAGGTACTGACAAATTCTCGGCTCGTTCTTGACGATGTTAGTTTATAGTGTAACTTGTACATTCAAGTTGCCACCCATATTAAACTGCAAATGACATTCCTTCCTTCAATTGATATCTAAATCAATTTACAAATACCTAATGGTTCAAATCGAGTGATTTATGTGTGGATTTCTATAATTAATTTAAACTAACTTTATCAATCATTTTCTTGGTAGCATCGAATTGATATTATACACCACTAATTTAGCAATTAAAATGTTAATTTTAAGGAATTTAAATATTGAAGATATTGTGAATAATTTTTTTGAATTGGTATTATTATTATTAAAAACTCAAATTCAATAGTCAAACTAAACCGTCTACTTCTTTATAAACGCAATATATTCTTTTAAAGTATAGATACTTCATGAAGAAAGAAAATCGAAAGAACTCCGTATTAAGTAACATCAGTAATTACACAAAGTTGACCATTAATGTTAATAATCTATTGTTATTATGTCAATAAATTTTTGGTTTGTAAATGAAATAATGTATGACACTTGTATGTGTAAAGGACTTTTATTACTTTATACACGTATCATAAGTATCAATTAATAACATTTAAAAAATAATAAAATGTCGCATTTGTGTATATATCCATGATTGTTTTTCAGAATTTTGCACAAATTCTTGTTTAAATAAATTATCAAAAACACTTCTTTTTGACACTTTTTAAAATCTCTCTTGAATTTCATAATCGACGGATATGGGGATTTCACCCAAGTTAACTATGAATACCTTTTGAGCAACAGTTAAATATCTTACTATATGGGATTTCAGAGTCATGTTGAAAACTACGCAAGTAAAAGAAAACAATAATGTAATTCATCAAATAATACAATAGCAATACATAATTAATTTTACAGAAAATTTAGAATTTAGTATATTGCCTTGGAGATGCGTTATATCAATACAAACTGAGTCAATGTAGCTATAATAGCTTTATTACAACTCGTAACTAAATTTCTTCCAATACTAGTAAGAAGTATTTTCTGTAACATCAGACGAAAGGTGGCCATTCACGGGTGTTCCGACCATCCGAATTGTGTGAAACTATATAAAAATAATCGTGATGTGATTTGAGTGGAGTGTCCGAGTCGATAAAATTTCATCGGTTAGCTACAACATTATTTAGTGGACTTTCATGTATATTCACATTTTGTATTTATTGCCTATTATAAATCTGTTTGTGGCACTTCAGACCTTTTTGGATTATGCGATAAAATTCTTCAATTCATATTAATAAAATGCTATTTTTATGTATCAAACCTTCTAATTCAATGAACAGTTTAATAAAAAAATATGAATAAAATGTTAAGAAGTATGAATAATAATAAAAACCAATTTAATTAATAATCCATAATATATATGCTTTAAAGCTTTAAAGCTTTAAAAATGTTAGAAAGCATATTTAAAATTATATGGAAGTAAACCGATAATAAAAATAATAATAAGAAACCCATTATGTAGGTAGGTATGTGCAAAATTCTTCATGGGGACTAATAAATATTGGTATCTTTTTTCTGAATTATTGGTTTAACCAAGCTAAGTAAATAAAAATACAAATTATTATCCATTCGCATATAATTTCTCCAGTTACATAGTTAAAAAATCAATTCATTATGTAAATTAATACGAGAATGGTTATGTCGATTGAAGAGCTATTTTTTTATCCACTTCTGCAAACAGCCGTTGATATTAACAAAATATCTTTAATAGAATTTGTTTTTTATAATAAATCCTTAAGATGCTGTTTTGTTTCAAAAGTGACCAAATGGGGTGTGGTAATCCCACGATCAAAATAAAAGCATTTTAACGTATAGCATATACAAGTTTTTCTACAAATAAATTTAAAAGCTGGATAATTTACTCAATTTAAATATTTTTTAAAGTGGTTCATTTTTATGTTTGTCAAGCGACAAAAATTAACATAAAATGAATTCTAAAAGTTAAATTTTGAAGAAGTTATTCATCGTATGTTGTTGACCACTAAATCAAAGTAAAAAACAATACTAATTAGCATATAAACGCTTTGTCGAATACTGTAATTGTAATAATGCTGTAGAGAGATATAACAAAAGTGGTGTGTTGCTGATTTTAAGGAAAATTCAAAATTTGTAAAATTTTCAATTCTCTGGACAATAATAAAAAATATGGTAAATGTTGCGAAGAACTTTATCAAATGGACTAGTAGTTAACATTTTGGATATTACAACTAGTCAAATACATTTATTATTACTGTACCATGGTTATGTAATACTTTGGCATTGCGTCTAATTCACGTCAAAAACCAACGCTTTTTAAATACAATCTTAAGGCTGTTCATTGTCACATGACTTATTAGAATTTGAATTTTCGGTCGAGGGTTGGGACGTAGAAGAAAATTTAATTGATTGATACTTTTCCGGTACCTAGTCAGACTCCACCAAAAACAAGTTTATTGGCGCTACTTTGTTATTACGCACTTATCCCGTATACATATTTTACATGTTTTATATTTTTTATACAAAACCAATAAATTTTTTAATACTACGGAGGAGAACGCAAAATAAAAATATAAAAATGAATTTATAGAAATTTTGTCCTAAAAAGTACTTTAAAGGTACTTTTTCTTGTTTTTAGTTATGGAGCGTTATGTACAATTAGTCCAGTTGGGATAACTTTCGGAAATATGGCTACAAATATTGCAAACTTTTTAAAATTGACCCAATAGTCAACTTTAAAGTTTTTATTGTTTCCGCAGTTTGTTAGCAAACTTTGGTGCAAATTAACAATAAAGCGGAGTTGTTTCCTCACTGGATAATAAAAAAAACATTAAAAGCAATAACTCTATAAAACTCAGTGTGCTGGTATCATTATAAACCCGGGTTTTTGTCAACTCAGCTATAAAACGGCTCTCCGACATATGATTTATAAAAGAAACTACTACTTTTAGTAGTTGTTGTTGATAAAGTTTGGAAGAAAAAAATATAATAAATAATTACAAAATTTTAATAATCAATAACCGTATACATACTTAAATATGTTATCATAATTAACATGCACAAAGAAATGATACAATATATCGCGATAATAACAATACAAAACACTCACTATAATTATATAAACAACAATTAGTATTATGCAACGTTCATACTAAAATGTATTAAAGCAGCAAAAAAGAAAATTTTCGAAAATATTTTAAGAATGCTTATTTTTTTATTTTTAAGATTGTTAGTAAAAAATGATATTGTCAATTAAAATTTTCATTTTTAAATAAATAAAATATGTTGTTTTTAATTTATATTATATTACGTTAATTTGGATTTATTACCTATCTTGATCTTATTTCTAACAAAGAATAACAATCTTTGTGCTTTTATAAATAAATCATTATTTTGCATCGTTTACAAAGTCTTTATAATATACTCGACTCGTATTTTATATATAATTTAGAGGTTGAGCAAATTTATACAACGTATACACAAGGTAACGTGAAGTACATTGTAGATTAATTTTACTAATTTTAAATAAACAATAAAAAACATTCTAAATATGTACATTGCGTATTTGTCGTATAATTTACATATTTTGTTATCTAAAAATGTCATCAGATGTTTGTGTTTACGTGGAGTTACAGGTAATTACTGTATGGAATTGGCCAAAGCTTAAATCGATTATTAAAGTTGTGCAAGTTAATTATAAACAAGCTTAAAATAATTAAAATGAATTAAACATTTTGCTGTTATATCATTGTTACAAAGATTAGCCACGTAACATTCTACAAACGAAATAAAACTAATATATTTATGTTATTTTTATCCGAAAAACACTAAATAACAAAATCTGCGTCTTTTCAGAAGTTGCATATTAAGTTATTTTATTACATTTCCTATTGCAAATTAAATGTCAAAGTTTTGATATAAAATTAAAAATACTTTGAAATTATTCTTTGTAAAATAAATGTGAAATAATTTATAGAAGTAAAGCGAATAATATTTTATAACAAATTTATGCCGCTCCCAAACTCGTACAATAAAATTAGGTTAGGTTAGGTTTGGTTAGGTTAACCTAACTGAAAAAATATAATTATCTTGTAAATTTTAAAGAAACATTTTAGTTACTAAATTATTTAAAAGAAACTGATCTTTAAAAGATCCTGGGTAAGCAATAAATAAATGTAGAAACGAAAATAAACAAAAAAAATATAAATAATAAAAAAAACAACAAATTACACAAAAATAAATGCACAATAAAATAAATTACAAAATAAATAAAATAAAATAAACTAAATACATAAAATACCAGTACACTAATAAATTAATCCAAACACAAGAAACGAAAAATAAATGCAACATATAGTTAAACTAGATGGTACATAAACAATATAACTAAATACAAAGAATCAGAGAGTAAACAGAAAAGTAACAAATTTAACAAAAAATAAACAAAAAATAAAAGAAAAATTACAAAAAAAATAAAGTAAACAAATTATAGTTAAATATGAATACAAAACGGAAGAAAAACAATTAAGCAGAATAAACAAAAAAATTACAAAAAGTAAACAAAAAATATGGGTTTATAAAATAAAAGTATAAATTTAAAAAGATAAATAAAAAATAATTGAAATATTCCAAGAAACAGATCATTTTGATAACATTTAACTTGTTTTACGTATATTTTTTTGTTATTTTATTTTTATATGATTTTGATTGTTCTTTATTTTTATAGTCAGAAATAGACCGCTTGCTTTTAAAACTAATTGTTGACTTCACCTATACCGGGTGATAACCGAAATAGGTACCTTCCATATTTTTTTTACTTACAATTATTTTCTTATGAAATTTTTATGGGTTAAAATACATCAAAAGATGTACTTAACAAACTAAAAATTTAAAAAACGCTATTTACGCTTTAACTAGATGGGTAACTACAAAAATTTCAGAAAGTTTGAATTTATTCTTAAAACCTACTCTAAAATCTAAAATTGCAAAAATATACTGGGTGTTTAAAACAACAAAATTGATGTTATTTTCTGTTAAATAAAAAATGATATTTTAGAAATTTTTAGCAGTATAGTGGGTCTTGTGATGTATTTTAACCTATAAAAATTTCGTAAAAAATAATCAGAAATAAAAAAATATAAGCGCGTACCTGCTTCAGTTGTCACCCGGTATAGCCACAACTAAATGTTGTCAAAATTTCTAAAATTTTAACTCAAATTATTGTTTTTTTTTTATATTAATTAATATTGTTTTCAAATTGCGGTTCACACATTTTGTTGAACAATATTGGTTGGTTTCCAATTTAACGTGTACGCAATAGATAATAAGATTACACAAGACTTTTCGGCCGCTTTTCTTATCCGATAAATAGTGTTTATTTATTTTCATTCTGAACATTGCCATTGATAACGACATTAAATATATATGTCAAAATATTTTTTGGTTTGTAAATATATCTTATTGTAGGTGAATAAAATATTCATTTTATATCTTTGTGGAGTTTTAAATTTTATTTTTATTTTTATAATGAATATAATTGAATTTCACCAAATAAGGGCAAATATTGAATTTATTTATTTATGTTGCAAAATTACATACAACTATTTAGGTTGGATAGAATTCTTAAATTAAAACTTTTTGGTTAATAATTTAAAAATGGTAAAAATACTACGTATTATTTCTTTCCACATCTTTCTAACCTTATAAATTTTTTTGTTTCTGAAATATTCATACATCTAGTAATGCACGCTATCTTATTCATCACTTATAATTTTTCTTTTTTGCACGCATTCACTCACAACATGTAAGAATTGGTTTAACTCTTACATGTTCTACGCTTGTTTTTTTATCTAGATTCTTTTTTATTATAAATTTACTTTATCATTTGATCATCACTTATTCTCTCAACATGACCAAATCCACGTAATATATTTTGTTTGTACTGTTTTTTTTGTGTTACTTTCAAACTACATTACCCACTCATTTCTAACCTTGTCCATACGAGTTTTGCGCATACATTCTTAAGAGAACCATTAGAACCGCATTTAATTTATTTTTGTGTTTTTTCTGATAACCATGCTTGAAGCATACAGCAAAGATTTTTTTTGACTCCTTGGACAATATTTCATTTTTTGGAATTAAATCTCTCAATTTTTTCATCTTTTCATCATTTTATGACACATTCTTCCCACATTCACATCATCCACCTGCTCCAAACGTTTGTAGAGGTCATGTCTACTACAGACCACGATTTTAATTTTGGCCACATTTATACGGAGATTCATATTATTTAGGCCTGCTTGTACAAACGTCCGATAAAGCGCAAATAGCGTTATTCTAAGAATAAACCACGAACATGGATTTTACAATAGATGGATAGACGCCATTTATAATAAAGCTTGGATAACTTATACCGTCGCTCATGCATAGGTCAGATAACTCGTAGGAAACTATACTTGCCTCTTAATGGTTTATTCGAAACGTCAAAACATAATTGTCAGAAATGAATACAAACTTTAATTGTATGTTATCTATGAAAATTACAAGTACCTTAAAGGAAGCGGTACACATAGGATAAAAAATTCCAGCATTAATATTGTGCAAGGTAAACGATAAAAAAATTAACCAAAACTGTTCACACATTCATAAACACTAATACTTTAGTAAATTCCACAACAAATTGGCAGATAAAATGAAATACTTTGTGACATTTGACCGAAAACTAATACCAACTTAATATTTTTTGTTTAAACAGGGAAAAGTTATTCGTCGTTAGTAAAACCGAACAAGGGTATAAGTACTCGTATTTATACGTAAGATAGTAATTTTCCGAATTGTAAAAGCGGGCCTTAGTTGATTTAAAGCAGTTTGTAGGTCACCCTAGTGGATATTTTTTGGAAAAATAATTTTAAAAAAGGCAGTCGGTTTTATATCTTTATTATTTTATAATTTTTTATTTTGTTTGGATTCAATGTCTCATATAGTTACTTTATTTAATCGACCAATGATTGATATATTTAAAGATTCTTTAATATTTTATAAGAAATTGATAGCTATTATAACAAAATTTAATTCTTTATTTCAACTAATTGTATAATAATTATAAAAATTATTAACTCTGTTAAGCCCGACTTTGGATATAAAACTTGTTTATTAATAAAACCCAACAAAAAATCCAGAAAACTAAAAAATCCAATAAAACCCAATTAAACCCAGTGGGCTGGGTTTTATTAAAATACTTATGTTTTAGCCAACCTATGTTCACAAATTATAATAGCATTGTCAGCATAAAACAACATTAGTGTCTTTAAATACCCATCTTTAAACCGTTAACATGTTTACATGCATTCCTTATATATTTATGCAAAATATATTAAACAGCCACGGAGACATAACGCATCCTTGTCTCATCCTTGATTTATATTAAACCAATCACTCAGTATATCATCTACTGTCATTATTAAAGTTAGAATTTATATGCGTTAAGATTTTATCAATATTATATGCATATCAATTTTGATGTATAACTCTACAAATCATAGCTTCTTAGTTTGTGTTCTTATGTTTATTCATAATCATTAAATTGCATAATACGTAATACAGAATATAGTTAAATAAATGACATAGGATGATTTTGTTATTATGAGGATGAAAATGAAAGATATCAATCAATCTTTCTTGGAATTTTGGTCTTTCTGCCCATATTTTGATGTTGTTGTGAAAGTGATAGTGAGTAGTATGGGTAGTTGCAATGTATAGTGTATTAAACAAGTGTGCACTTGCGATATAGGAGAGTTTCAGCCAGGTAGGTCGGTGTTTTCACTTAAATTCGATAGTGAGAGGATTTTCTTGAAGATAGAATTGGTTGGAGATTTATATTTTAAAGCTTTTGTTTCTTATTGCAAGTTTATGTATGGTTTTTTTATGTTATTATTTTTAGTACAAAATTTGTATGCTTGTTGATCGTTACGTTGTGGAAGCGGTATGATTTTAGTTAATTGATATAATGATTTGTTGGCTATTTTGTGTAGCGGGTTATTTGGATGGCGAATTTTTATGATGCTACGGAGAGAAGTACTTTCAACCATATGTAAGTTGTTTTGTGTGCTTTTTGAGGATTATGAAAATAAGATTGATGCATAGTTTTGTAATTGTAATGGCTTGCAATGGGATTTGTAAATGTATGTTGCTGTTTTAACATTAATCCCTTTGTGTTTGTATGTTACGCATCGGAAGTATTTGGCACCAGTTATACATTTGGTCTTTATAGCTATAGAGTGTATTTACCTTATTTTTGGGTTTTATGCATATTAAGTGCATATTTTCAAGTTTTTTTAATGCTTTATTTTTGATTTTTATGCATATTTGATGCGTGTTTTAAGTACTTTTGCTTATTTTGGCATTTTCGTGCTTATTTGATCCTTATTTTAAACAATTTTCGATTTCATGAATACTCTTCTGGTAGATTGGATGAAGTGTATTCATAACTCTAATTTAAGCGCGTTGAATTGTAAATATAATAAATAAAAAAAAACAAGTTCTTTTAAAGAATAAGGGATTCTTGATATTGAAAAAAATTCTATGTTATAAATGGTAAGACATCAGATGAAATCATTAATACTGACGAATCATTAACACATTTGCAGATACTATAGGTGCCTATAACCTATAGCATCTGCAAATGTGGAAAGAAGCTTTTTGGCAAATAAGAACTTGTTGACTGACAAAAGAAGATTCTTTTTAATATAAATTTTGAAAAAACATATTATAATTAATTTGTTTAAAAATGAATCATAATTATTATTATTTTCAAATTAGTATATTTATTTGAATTTTACTTTTGCTTCTTTTGTTGTGTTTATTATTATATTTAAAGTTATTTTTCCATTTGTTTTATATAGAAAATCAAAATGTTTTATTTTATTTACTAGTTTTTTTACCTCTAGTCCATATACGGCACTATGTGGTCCTTCACAGAAAAATCAGGCATTTTTTTAACGATATGTTTGAACTTAGAGATTTGAATTTTGTAGAATGTAATATAGACTATCAACGCTTCAAAATTGCAGGTTGACATTTTCCAAATCGTTGTTTTCTAATAATAAAATTTAATTTTAAAATTTTAATTATAAGCAGTATAACTTTATAATTAAACTGTTTTTCACGACCGGAAGAATTTGTTCGTTCTACGATACTAAAATTGTGACAAAAATACAGTTACATAATATTTGAAAATTCTCCCTTCTCTATTGTATTATGAGATCACAAATAAATATTTTAAAATATTAATACTATTTTGTTTTATTTATTATATTTAGTTTTTCAAGGTAAATTTGTTCTTTTAAATCATATTTGTTTGAGAAATATCAATGTCGTTTTAATGCCATAGTATCGTTTTATTGAATATTTCTTGAATTTTTAAATTTATAGAAACTTAAGGGTAATTGTTGGCAAAAGAAAATGGAGTGTCAAGTACAAAAACCGAACATTTCCGACATATTGTTTTGTTTGAGTTTAACGGAGGATTTAAGGTATCGGAGGCCGCTAGAATTATTTGAGCCGTTTACGGAGAGAACGCCACCGTTGAAAGTACTGCACAAAAATGGTTATCTCTTTTCAAAAAAGGACATTTGATAGGTATGATTCCCCTTGTCCAGGAAGGTTATCCGACTTTAATGAAGACAGATTAAATGCTTTATTCGTGATGATCCACGTCAATCATAAACAATGCAGGAGAATATATGATTGATTAGTTTATGTATTTTGAGTATTTAAAAAAATTATATTTTAAATTTAAAAAAAACTCTACGAGCTTATGCATAACCCAATAAGTTAATAAATGTTACCTTCATCATAAAATGTGTGTTGTCATCGGCTTCACTTAAGTAAGTTTTTAATTGTTTTCTTTCTAAAACTTTTTAGGTAAATATCTTTCAAAAATTCTTTTTTAAAAAAATATAAATTTTTATTACTAATGTCGATATTGTCGTAGATAACCATGCGTTTATGAGAGAGTACTGTATCTATAAAACCGAAGATTGTCTATGAAGACAAAGATTTAAAAATTTTGGCTTAATCACGAAGAACGCAATTAAAACATTTTTGGTGATTGTTTTAACATTTAAAAATTTTGTATAGTGTATATATGCCGTATGTTTTTTTTAAGGTAGCTAATTATCTGTAGCAGCACTGGATGCTTCAATAATTTCTTCAGGCTCTTCATTCGCTTCCATCTCAAACAGTAGTCATTTTGACTTAATCAATTTTGTTTATATAAATTTTCTTGGTTGTCATGAATTTGATATTTTGTCGCATGCTACTATTTATTTATAAATCAATCAATTATAATATAAATAAAATAAATAATAACTTTTTTATCGATAATAAACTTACTTTGGTCGTAAAAAGTATTATATATATTTCAGGAGAGAATACTATTAATCTCTCTGACTACAAATTGTTCCTCACAAATAATTATGCATTTCTCTTCCTCATTACATAATGTACTATAATAATTTTAAATCACACAATATATTATTTATTATATAATTGTTTATTCTACTTTAGTAAATTTTAAGATGTGAGTGAAGTTGTAGGGTTCGGCTTTTACCCATCGTGAGCGCATAACTCGCATATTTTTGATTGGGGCAATTACCGCTCATGATTAATAGGTAACCAAATATGCATTTGTGGTGCTACATAAAATTAAAATACCCTAGATGGAGTTTTTTCATAGGAGGAATAAACAAAAGAAATTGTTATTTGCAAATATTTATTATGAGCATCTGCGTTAGGGAAAGCTTCTAAATTTAACCAAAATTGCAATAAACTAAACATTTTCTTATAACATATTGAGTAGTAAAATCAAAATTTTAATTGATACAACCCGCAAATATTTAACTCATACGTTCAAGTGTTAATATATCACAAAGGTCTATGGAAAAAATCTAATTTTAACTTCATGTGTGTAAAACTCAATTTGACACACTTGTAAAATCATAACCATTGTAAAATTACAAGATTTTTTGGGAGAAGCCTCCGGTGGGTGTAATGCCAACGTCATAAATAATCTTTATTTAACATCCAGCTTTTGGGGCAAACAAATAATAATTTTGCGATTACTTTTGCGGGATAACTTGTTTTTACCAAAATATCTTTCTAATAAAGACGTTTACAAAAATGAGCATATTTAGCAATGAAATGGAGCCGGTATATTTTCATAGATTTAAAAAATGTGAAATGCATCCAGTGTATTATTTGTTGAGTTTTACCTAACTGACCATCGGTCTCAAGGTCTTTCAGCCGTGTTTATGTAGGTATGTGTGTTTTGAGTTAAGTTTTGTTACTCTAGAATTTGACTCCGATATCTATGACTATGTTGTTTCCTAATAGCAAATGGCACTTTGATAAGCGGTGTTATGCGGTCACCGATTCAATCGCCTTTGGGGCATTACTTTACTTACAGTAAAACTTTTTAGTGTAGACCCAGGCTGGTCAGACTTTCAAGCGGATGTGGTAATTGCGCGGGAGTATATGCAGCAATCTGGTGTTATTGTACATTCGTAGACACTGCGTTATGACTGTTATGCTATGGGAGTTGAAAACGAAGACTGAAAAACTAGACGTTGGATTTTATTTTGGAGTATACACGCTACACTCCCAACCCTCTTTTTTGAGCGATGATTTAACATTAATTTTGGCCAACTGTAACTTTTGTAAACATTCGACATTGTCCGTACTGGATATACCATCCGGTATATTTTGATCAATTTAATAAATTTGTCTACCAGGAGCCAGTTCATTTTGATCATTTTAAAAGAATGTGCACACCATTTAAAAATATCTACCTTATTTATATGATTTTTGTTGATAAGTTTAAAAAAAACGCATTTTATTTCCGTTCGAGTTTAATGATAATTATAGTAGTTCGCTTTAGAAATACAATGTTCAATTCACTATTAAGTTATATCCGTATCGCTATATAATCTTAATGATTAATTTGGAATTAACAATTATATTCTATAAACCTTTAAAAAAATATTAATGAAAAGACAAAATATCACTCAAATGTTTTTTATAATTTAATTAAATTTCCAAAAGATATTATCATGCTTTATATTAATTGAATTAATCATTTAATAAAATTATTGCACATATTTTCATCATATTATAATCACCATTCATACAGAAATTAACAATTTTGTAGTCAATGCTTATATCAATTGCAATTAACTGTAAATTTTGCTAGTTTGAATTGCTTTACAGCTATGAACTTATAATAAAGTCATTAACATATTGTAATGTACGTACTAATAAATTCTTATCTATACGAGATCCACAATTAGAAGCGCCTTTGTACAACATGTTAATTGAGTATATTTTTATATTATATACAATAAATTTGTTCATTAATTAACCATAAAAGTTTTTATAATGAGAGAAAAGTCTTTAATGTACGTTGAATGAACAACAATTGATGTTGGAGGTATATTGATGTTATTGCACCTATCTATCGTGGATTAACATCAAAGAATTTTTATTTCTTTATATACCGACAATGAGATTCAAGTAATTCTCGCCGCTTTTGAATTTGTCCTACCTAAAATGAATTTAAAATTATAAACACTCATAACTTTATTTATACCCAAGCTACATAAAATGTTATGGTGCATATAAATTTTGCAGATTAAGTTCATGCATAAAAACAACAAAAACATCAATGTTGCATTGATAACACGATTGGCATCTAGATATAAAAATAATATGTATGAAATATCAAACAAATATAAATAAATTTCAGGTTTTATTTGTTTATTGGGCCAGTGGAATAACTTTTTGTTTGATAAAATACGACCAGCTATATAATTTATTGTCACTTGCGGCCAAAATTAACATTTATCTGAAATTACTTTTGTATAATAATAATAAACACGTCACCGAAGTTATCATAAGTGTTACTTAGTATACCATCGTCTTTCAGCACGTCACATTTTATTAAACATTTAAATTATATTGACGATGTTATTATAAGTTATTTAAATAATAGCCATTTTCTTTGATCATTAGACCGCCTTATTTTTCTATTGATTTTTATGAGGTAAAAGTAAATAAAATTATGAAGTAGCGTGCCAAAATTAATTCTATATTTTTAAAAGCAAAATGATTAAATTAACCGAATTAAAAATTGAGTCTTCTACTCGCAATACCGACATTAATGACTAAACCCCTAATTTCCAATTTAATGAATTTAAAAATTTGCGTTACATTAATTAAATAAGTTAATTAATATAGGATATTAAGGTTGTTCAGACATTTTATAAAATCTAATCGCTGTTCATATAATTTTATCATCATCTTCATACAAGTCGTAAATTATTTTTTTAATTATTGTTGACAAATGCAATATTCCTTTTGCTTGTTACTGGATGTAAATGTTTATGAACAAATCTTAGAAATGTTAATAATAATATAATAAAATAA
>JARJEC010088238.1:0-12003 GCA_030264575.1 Tachinus sp. AB-2021 | reverse complement strand
TGACTTCCGAACCACCAGTGGATTGAAAGCGGGATTAAATTTGGTCACATTTTGGGGTTTGAACCCACGACCTCTAGCTTGCTAGGCTAGCGCTTTACAACTGAGCTATCCACTATAATGATGTAGTTATGTATTTGTTGTGTTGAGTTAAGAAGGCTTGTTACTCTAGAAATTTGCTTTCGATATCTAGTGCGACTTTAATTGTTTTCCAATGGCAAATGGTACCGGTAAGCGGGGTTATGCTGTCATCCATCCAAGTGCTGACCATGCCTAACGTTGCTTGCCTTGCAAACATTTGACTTCGTACTGGATATGCCACCCAGGCGGTTCATATTTCATAATTATTGTAGCTTGTATCATTATTTTAGTTCATCTCGAACGATACAAGCCACCGATCCGCCGACTAATTACTTTTAACCATAACAGTACCAATATTTACTTTAGTGTTAATTGCTGAGCTACACACAAATATAATTTAGTAACAAGTTTTACCCTTAATTACTTCAATCTCTTGAAATACACAAATATTACGTTATAGGGTTTCATAAACTGCAAATTGTAAAAGAAATTGTATCTCTAAATTACCCATACAAGGTTATCCATGCTTTTAACGGGCTTCACATCAACATAATCTATATTAAAAAAAATATATTATAAATCTGGATTTGCATAAAAGATAACATTTGCATTTCTAAATCCGCTTTACTAGCAAAATGAATTTACAAAAAAATATCTGAAAATATGATCTCCCCTAACGCTATATTAAATGTAAGTTTTCCCAATCTCGAAACCCCCTATTAAACGTAAAATATAAGGATACCGAGAATTAAGCTTACGATATCCATTGTAATGGATAAAGGGCTGCTTGTATCAATACCCTTCTTTTCGGCTCACATCACGTGTTAATAAATGTTGAAAATATAAGGAAACGCGATCCAGTCTACTTATTCTTTAGGGGTAAAATATAATCGATACATATTTATTCAAATGTATTCAGCCTGAAATCCCCTTAAGTAGCATGCAATGATGGAATTATTAAGGAGTCCATAAATTTATATTTAAATTTGAAAAATTACGTGCTAAATATTTGATATTTAGGAATTTTTAGAATTTAGGAAAACAATCGCATTTTTAAAATAAACTTTGGAAAATAAGTTGTATAATTAATCAAGTGGATGAAATTGGCTAGATAATTTTAATATAATAGATTTTGTGTAAGCAACATATACTGAAATTTAATTTAAATTAAATTTAGTTTTCATAACAGATCTTATGTTAATTTTTTTAGTGTCTCTTTGGTGAAGACCAGTTGACCTTATTTCTATACAATTAATTGACAGGTCGAATGGAGTAGTATTTCTAAGCAAAACAATCTTTAATGTTGGTCATCTAACCCTATGCTCAGACGCAGATGACATTCTTTACGGTGTGGCTAGCATCTCAGTATCGATTCCTTCCTGGTTAAATTAATTATGCTTCATAAGGCATGGTGGTTAGTAGGTACCACATTAACCTTGGTGATATATCGATTTTTATACTATAACACAAAATACCTTTTTAAGCTTATTCGAATGTTAAAAATGGATTAGATTAAAGTAGCGTTGATGCTACTTTATTCCAATCATTTATTTACATATTACACGAGTTTGGTTATAACTTGTATTTATATTAGGTATTTTATTAACATTAACATTCTTTAAATCAAAAATTATAGGAAGTATGCATTAATGCATGCATTGTCGTCATAAGTTGGATTTGTTTTTGAAATTTCTTGAAAGTTAGGTCGTTACGAGGGTGTGTTTCTAGTAAAAATAAACAGACTAAAGCACCATCTATCGGCCATTTATTGCTTGCCAGCAATCCTTGTACCGGTTATTCATTATAGGGATCGACGGATTTCAGAGTTTGGCGTCAACATTCGCATTGTAACCGTTAACCCTATGGTAATTGAATTTTTGTTATATAAAATTAAATAATTTTATTTATGCAAACTACATAATTTATACAACAATTGTTAGTATTTTGTAATAATTAATGATTATTACTATTATTATTGCGACAAGTAAGAAATGTTAAATATTATATATATATATATATATATATATATAATTTAGATTCTTGGACAATATTGAAATAAAAATATCATAAGTAGAGAAAATGGCAAGGTTAAACGACATTAATTATGTACTCCAAACTCAAAGGATAGTGGGATAAAAAATAATAATTTTATTAATTATTTATTTGGCTATATTCCAGTTATGCGGGATTAGTATAAATAGATGATGCCTCACATGCCGACACAGGAACAAGTGGCAGACGCTGGTGCCACACTGTCTGCTGTGTTTGTTACGCACAACTACTGTACTATTAACTAATATTAATAAAATATGTAAAACAAAATAGTATTCTCTACGTCTATTGTCAAGAAATTATTTTTTTCAGAATACGTATTTTTGTACTGTAATTCAAATGAATACATTTTGTACATGCCGAATTTACTTTATCCCAGCCCCCTTTTTGCAAAATAAGTTTGGCAAATGTACATGATATATCGACATAAAATACATTCGCAAAGTGTGCAGTGTGCAACCAATATTCACATTCAAACTATGCAAAGTATTATAATTTAGTCATTGCAATAAATTTTAAACCATGGATATGTTCACATCCTGTAATACTATATACGAAACAAATGCACGCTGAGAGGACAATCCAAAAACGAAACAATTCGAATGCTATAAATCAGAGCTGACACAATTACTATCCTGCAAATTGCAGTGTAATAATAGGAGGGTGCTAAAGCAAACACATGAGGAGGATTTTGGCACCCCTATTTATTATTAAATACCATTGCTGTGAATACTATTGTTGTCCATTATCTTTCAAATGGCAGGAACGAATTACTGTTTGTGCAAATAATATCTTTTGTAAAGGGTACCCTATTTATATATATATATATATATATATATATATATATATATATATATATATATACGTGTGAGGCATTCGATTTAATGAAATTCAGTGTGTGCAGAAAACTGCTCGATAAATTCGACAAACTTTTTTTCGAAAATTTTTAAATACTCAATCATTTCAAGAAATTACATGTAGCTAAATGACTGTTTGTAATCAACACTTAATAGTTCTTCGGGCAAATGTTTAGTAAATAGTATGCAAAAATGATCATAGTAAATTACTTTTTGTAATTTTATTTTTATGTCTAGAAAATCCAACATACATAACATTAATAATAAATAAAACTAATTTTAATAATATCAAAACATATATTCAACTTTGACATTGAATATAAGCAAAGATGCCAAAAAAGCAGCAAAGATGTAAAAAAAGGAGGAAAAGTGTTGTTTAATAAATTACATTATAAATTAAACTGCATTGTAAATTTTAATAAAACTTTACAGAGAACTAGAAGTTACAATGCATACTAGATCTTTTCCTGCAACAATATGTTTCCGCCATCAGTTTTTTACGTTCAAAAAAATCATTATAAATCTAATAAAATAAGTGGAGTAGAAAGTTAGCACGGGTTGACGGATGATAGTATAAAAATCTGACTATTTTGTGGCCTTTTGAACGTCACGTTTCAATGCGACCGCGGCCAGTTTTTATATAATTTTTGTATTTTGCGGGTTTTGACACTGACTGACTTTGATCACGTGGGTTTTGTTTTCCCATTCCAAAAATTTCAATTTTTGTGAAAAGCAATAAATAAATAATTTTTGATGAAATATAAACCAAAATATGCAAATTTTTAAAATTTACAAATTAGGTTATATGAAATTTTATAATAAACTTCATAGTTTTTTTGTAAATAGACAAGAATATTTTTTGACATTTCTACTGTGTTTTTATAAATTAGGTATTAAACTATTCATTTTAAACTAATATCATTCAATTTCTATGGTTAAATTACTATAGAATTGAGCAACTACCTATCATTTGTTATATTATACATTGACCACTACGTGTTGCCAATTTAAACAATCTGAACGAATTTTAGAACTTATTTCTGACACATTACTGAAATTTACATATACATACAAACAGACATTTTTCTAACAATAAACTTTTTTAGACTCAACGGCCTCCAAAACGTATATTTTTGTTGGAATTTCAATTTCAAACTTTTCGTATGAAATGATTGCTAAAATTAAAATATAAAAATTTCAATAAAATATTAGTAATTTTCAATTTTTTCGGTAAAATGTGAAAAAAATAAAATAAAGTCATTCATTGTCAATACAGATTTAAGCTCGCCATAACCACGACACCACACAAAGTCAAGTCCTAATGGTATAAAATACTAAACAAACTTGTTTTTTACGCAATTGTTTTTTATAAGGAATAAATACCAAGCAAACTTGATTATTAGACAAATAATTTTTTTATATAAAAAATAAATAAGTACCAAGCTAACTTGATTTCTACAAAAATTGTTATTTATAAAAAATAAATACTAAGCAATTTTGATTTCTAGCCAAATAATTGTTTTGCACATTTTACCGAATAAATTAAAAAGTAAAAATATTTTATTAGAATTTTTTTCATAAAACTCATTTCATGCCTTTAGTAATCATTTCCCAAGGTTGAAAAACTTGGAAAACAAAATATTGCAAATTATACTGTACAAAAATTAAACATTATTATATTACATAATATAATAATAACTAATTTATTCTAATCTTAAGTTGATGAAGCAATTAACAATAATATATTTTTCTAAATTTGAAATTATAAAATGTTGTCGGTTTGACAAAATATTTTTATAAATAGAGAAGCTTCTCTCGACATCTACCGAGGTAATAAGTAAATCGCGCCGCTATCTAGGTCGTTGTGTTACGCATGTCGAAAAGAAAAAGTATAAAACAAAAACTTTACCTATTTTTGTGTAATCGAATTGTTAGATAAAATCTCTTTGGGAAAAGAAAGGACCGGGCTCTTTCTTACTTCAACGAGCAAGCGCATGGGGTTTATAATTTAACAATTTATTAAATACTAATTGTGGAAGCCTTCTAAATATAATTTAACTTCCACAATATGTGAGTTCTTTTGGTATCTGCTCAGGTAAGATTCCCGAATTGTCTGTCATTAAATTTATATATAGCCCAGTCAAGATGGCTCAAAAAGTACCTCATATTTACAAAATCTATTAGTAGGTCAATTTTTGCTTAAAAGTTCTCTTTCAACGCAGAATCTCGAAAATCCACCAAAATTTCATTTTGCGTCACGAGATAAAGACGATTTTTTATATCTCGACTGCTATTGTACAAAAAATATTTTAAATAACTTTTATATGAAACTTGCATAACTTTTCTAGAAAAAGTGCTACAAGCTAAAAAACGGCGATTGTTAGAGGGTGGTTTTTAAAATATTTTTATCTGCTTTTCTATAATAATTATGAAACAAATATTCAAACAAAAGTTCTAGAGCCTACAATTTTCAACAAGTTTTATATGAAAAGAAATTTTGTAACGCAAAAACTTCTCACCACAAAAGGCTAAAATATGCCTTGTAACTTTCATTACAATCAATTTTAATAATTAGATTAAAATCGTTTTTATTATTGATTAAATAACTCACCACTTAATAAAAAGCAAAAAGAATAAACAAAATATGGAAAATAAATCAATAACTAATTAAAAATTATATAATTTCCAAGTCGAAAAAACCAAACTTGTCCGATAATTAGGATATTTTAAAAACGAGGTTGACTTTGTCGCCATCTGTGGCGATTAGTTTTTAAGTCACAACATTTTGTTTCATACATAACTTATTGAAAATCGTAGGCCCTGCAACTTTTGTTTGAAGATTATTTTATAAATATTATAAAAAAAGAAGATAAGCAGAATATTTAAACAACCACCCTCTAAAAACACAAAGTTATTTAAAATATGTAAAATACGTTTAGAAAAAAGAAAATGAAAATCCAACCAATAGCACCCGAGATATCAAAAATCGCGCTTATCTAGTAATGCACACAGAAATTTTAGTGGATTTTCGCGGTTCAAGGCTGAAGGAGAAATTTAAACAAACAATCAAAAAATTGGCCTTCTAATACATTTTATAATTTCAAATTCCCCAATGTATGACTTAATAATACTTTATACGTATTCAGTTCATCTGCATGGACGTAGCGACAATTTGTTGATTATGTGATATTATTGCAGGATTTATATTTAATAAATTAATTAAATACTCTAGTGTTTGGAATAAATAAATGGTATACATGGATTTAACTGCTTCGTTACAATGTGCACATTAAAAAATGTTTAGTGGCACCTTATACTCTATTAAATCTTCAATAAATAATTTTATCGTTTATTTTATCAGTTTCAAATTGAAAATCTTCTGTAATTTTAAAAATTTTGTAAAGTGGTAAATTTTTAGATACCAGCATTTTGAAAGACTCACTAGCATAAAATAATTATTATTTAATCATTGTGTGTGTTAATAAAGGCATTTAATAGTCAAAACTGTTTAATAGTTGACATTAATTGCATATTAGCATATGAATAGATCACAACATTTTTCGTCGATTGCTTCGTAAAAATATTCAGAAAATTTAAATTTATTTTGAGACAAAATTTCAAATCTTGACATAATCTACAATTATCAAAATAGCGTTGACTGGTACTTAAACTTAACTTAAAATAATTTAAATCTGTCAACTTAATATAATATAATAAAGACATCGGCAAAATGTCGAAATAAAAAGAGTTACGTAATAAAAAATAGTGCATTAAAGACGTTCATTAATGCATTATTTTTTAAGCAAAACGCCCAACGAAAAAATGTGTCTGAATTGCTGGTAAATGTTAGGAAAGTTCTATATTATTCAAAATATTTTGACATTCTTGTATGAACGCTGCAGAAGTATCAGATAAATTGCATACAAGTTCTTTAAAAATTTTAAAATGTTTTGTGTAATACATGGCAGTGTCCGACCATGTCCCCTATCTTATAAAAATTTGGCTCAGGACGCCAATTTTACAGAATATATTCATTATTTTTTGGGCGCACTGTATTGGACAAACCGTTATACATTTTAATATTAGATATAAGGATCTCATATAAGCTTTTTGAAATAAAAATTTGAAATATTTTAATTTTATGAAATATTCAATTTTGATTAAACACAAACTTTCTTCATAAAGCTTATTTATAATTTTTGAAATACTTTGCACATATCTGATATACATTTAAATATTTATATATTTAAACATTGTTTAAAAACATAATTCAAAATTAGAAGCAAATAATTTAAATTTAAATGTAAAAAATTAATAGTTTAAAAAACAAACTTTTTCGTGCTAATAAGCGAAAAAAGCACGAAAAATGCTAAAAAAGCACAAATACGCCAAAAATGCAGGCAACTATTCTTTTGAAGCAATATGTCGGAAACAGGCAAATTAAAGGTAGCTTCTAACTGTTATATTTCTTATAAAACTTATACAGGATGTCCACAATGCAACAACAAGTCAAATTAAATTGAAACAAATTGCATTCTTTAAATTGTAAAAAATGCATTAAAACATAACATAACAATCCATCCCGTCTTCTTTTTGGGCGCGGGGTAGGGGCAACTTCTGAATTCTTAAATAGGAACCCCCACTTTTAAAGCAAAAAATAAGTAACTTTTCTATCTAATATTTATCTCCTTTTGTGATTTGGGGTTTCTATTTAAGATTTCAAAGTTACCTTCACATATGCTATGCTTTAATGCATTTTTTTTACAATTTAAAAAATGCAATTTGTCTCATTTTAATCGGACATTCGGCGGGACTTTCTGGACACCCTGTATATCTAAAATCATTTTATTCAATATTTACAAATAAGCAAATGCTATAAATCTGCAATCCACTGATAAATTTGCACATGCATTTACAAGTAGAGTTGTGGACATACGACGGAAACAGTGTTTTGTGTACTTTCACGTTTTTTTTAACTTGGATATTTGGCAATTTTCAATACTGTTAATTTATTCAATAAATATGATGTTTTTGAAACCTTTTTTTAATAATTAAAAACTACAAACAGCAGTGGGCCAAGTATCGATCCCTGGAGAATGTATAATCAGATTACTTTTGTCGGTTATTGAATCGATTTCATCATATGAGAGCAACTTTTTAACATTTAGAAAATAAACCATGCACTTACTTAATTTTCTAAAACAATTAACAAAATAATAAATTGAGAGTATTTTTTTATCTATTTCTTAAATTGAACATTTCTATCAAAATTTGGATATTTGTTTGATTACTGGATAAAGAGAAAACCAGTAAGAACCAAATTATGTAATTATGTAATTATGTAAGGTTATTATACGTACTTATGCCGTGATATATAATATTATTATTAATTCCAAACAAATTTAATAAATTATAAAAAATCATAACATGGCAATCATATAATTGCGTGTTTTGTGTCAGCAGGATTTCCATCGTTAAAGCGAATACAATTTGTCATATTGTGTTTCAATGCCAAGTTAGAATTAAAAATCAAGTTGCATTATATACTTGCATTTATAGTCTAGGTCGGGAAAACAACATAATTTGTTCGTAATTTCACTACCACAATTACTTCTTGTATTCTCGGGAGATTTGCGTCCTGTGGGTCCATAGAAACGTTCACAACGTGCAATTTGCTCATTTGTTTGGTAGACGTACAAAAATTAGCTAATTCGAAGAAATTAGAATAAATGATTGATTTGATCTCAAAACGTAATTTTTTCCTGTTTAAAAAATAACGTTTTCCTACTCTCTATATATTAACTAACTTAATGGATATGTATTATATACAAGAGTGGATCTTGTGTGGATGTAAAATTTGTGGCCAACTACATAAAATTAAAAATTACGAATTACAATACTATGCCAGAATATTTATATGAAGATCTTTATTATACCTACATAAATACGGATGATTTCAATTATGAAATATCAAAAATAGACAAAAACGCATTTTTAATTAACCAATATTATACAATAAAGATTAATAACTTTTTAATTAATGATAAAAATATATTTTCTGTAAAAATACCATAAGTAAATTAAAATTGTAAAATTGCCCGATATTTAACGATACGTTGCATAGCAATGAGTGTTAATTTGTCAGTTTAAAAACCACGATAGCGCTGCAGTGGTTTTTTGACTAATTAACACGAGTTCATCCATGCATCCCGCTAGAGTTAAATATCCCAATTTTGAATTTACGAATAGTATTTGGTCGGACTATTTAATGATTCTAACATATAAAAATCAATATTTGTTTGTTCAATTGTTCGCATTTTATGCACTGCCATACCATCGGATTGCGATGGGGTTTTTTGCTAAATGTTCAGGATTTTCTCGGGAAAGTTATAGACTATTGTCCCCAAGTTTAAAAACATATTAATTTGTATTGTCTCTTAAAGTAGGGCGTCGCGTAATGCATGGTAGGGTGGCTGTGCATAATTAAAAAATATGTCACTGGCATTGACATTTAATTTTCAGTATAAGTTCAGTGAATAGTTATTCGGACTTTTTCTCAAACAAACAAAATGCCTCCAACACGTTCGTCACTTAGTAGATCTACCAGCGCAGCACGTGAAAATAAACGAATTTGAGCTTCTCAAACTAAGGAGGAACAACAAACTAGTAATGAAGCAGATCGTTTACTAATTGCACATTTACGTGTTTTAGAATCTCAAGATCAGTATGCGACAAGAATCGAAAAAGAACGTTTGCGTGCTGCTCAATCACGCGTATCAGAATCAGAAGATCAACATGTAGCGAGAATTTGACTCATCTAATTTCAAACACACTTTGCAGAACATTTATAAATATAATTCAGCTTTTTGAATGACTTCATTTGGATCCGACAAAGTTTTTCAAGATCGGTACATGCTTACTTTCAAAATTCAAGGACAATCACCTTGTTGCTTCATTTCTACCAGTTTCAGACGTCGAACATAAATTTCAACAAATCTACTTTATAGGTCACGATGATCCACAACAGCCACTAACACAATGATAAGATAAGAATATTTAAAACTTCAAATGACAAATCATATTCTGCAATGCCATCAACTATTTCATCAATACGTGGTAGAGATGTTTTATACAATTTTAGGATATTGAATCTAAACATTCGTTATTCATTTAAATCAAACTTTTTTACATTCTGAAAAGTAGAATCATTTACGAGATGTAATTGCAAATAATGGAAATGTTTCCGAGATTGGCAAAATGATCATACTTCCGGTAACTTTTATTGGCAGGACACGGCATATGCATGAAAATGTCATGACATATGTGCGACCATATGACCGTACCATCTTTTTCGTCACACTTACATGCAATCCAGCATGGAACGAGATAAAAGAGCTTTTATTGCCCGATCAGATTCCGATCGCTACGATTGGACTGCACAAATATTCACCAAATTGATTAACTTAATTGTGAAAAATTACATTTATGGTGACTCGATGCTGGATGTAATCTATTGAATGGCAGAGGAGAGGATTTCCACATACTTATATATCATATGGCTGAAACAAAAATACACAAATTGAGAAAGTTCCTCATCCTGAAAAGACTCTACTATTTGATATTGTGACAAAAACATGGTAAATGGACCATGCAGAGCAATGAATTCACAATCTCCTTGCATGGTAGATAATAAATGCAAGAAAAACTATCCCACTTAGTTTATGAAACAAGCACTGGCGATATTGACGGATATCCAATATACAGGCGCCGCAAACCAGGAGATGCTATAGTCATACAGCAATAATCAGAATGAGAAATGTTGAAATTGACAACAGATATATTGTACCATATTCTTCTTTGTTATCGACATTCAAAGCTCATATAAACGTCGAATATTGTAATTTCATCAATTCCATCAAGTATATATGCAAATACCTTGACAAAGGCAGTGATATAGCAGTAGTCAGTATTGATAGACCTAATGCGCACAACGATTAAGTGCGTAAATTTCAAACAGATTGATATATCAGCAGCAAGCAACGAGGTTATTTGGCAAATTTTGAGTTTCCCAATTCACACACGGCATCCCAATGTTGTTTATTTGAATTTGAAACTGATCAACACTGGGAAACAAGATTGACGGACGCGACAAATTTTAATATTATTCGTCATTAATTTAACCACATGTTCGCTATCCAACCCAAAAGATTTGTAGAAAAAATTCAGAAAGGATTTGAGCAAAGAAATTTTACACCGCGTTCATCAGCAACGACAATTCTATTGAGTTTTTCGACAAAATTTTCAATCAAGCGCTCATCAAAATCAAAGAAGTACATAACATAAAAAAATTCCAGAAATTTATAAACAATCTAAAGTCGCCTACGTGCAATATGGGAATACTATCCTCTTGTTGTACAAAATACTATTATCTACGACCACTACCGAAATTGACGTTTACTCTACAGCCAAATTACGATCGTATAATTTTACAAATGACTACAGTGCTAGTGTGTAGTAATATTATCACACATTAGTACCGTAAGTACGCAGTTGTGCCAACTGTTTAATCTTGACAAGAACATCTTAGAATATAAATGACTATTATTTGTAACCTTATTATAATGTCAGAAATAAATGTTGGAAATTATTATTATGCCAACAAATCATGTAATCGTTTAAAAATATAAACTAGAGATAATACTAAAAATAAAAATAATAAAACCGTTTGTCAATAAATTACAAAAGTGAAACCAACTTGTGTATATAAAATGTTGTTATTTTTAACTAAACACAGTATTTCAGTAAAATATGTGACGTTCAGATACAAATTGTTGCATAGAGATGCCAGTTTAAATTTATTTATTTGTTGGTGATCGTAGATAAAGTATAGTACTTACTGATTGCCACTACGCGCTTCGTAGATGAACGTTTTTCACTCGTATGTAATATTTTACAATTTATTTACAATTCTTGTCACAGAATATACTATTATATTATATTATATTATATTATAATA
>JARJEC010088191.1:0-16047 GCA_030264575.1 Tachinus sp. AB-2021 | reverse complement strand
AAACGGAGAACAAGAACTTGGGCAGCCTGATCGATAAGTTGGGCAATCCGGAAATACCCGATTTTGTTTATTTGCAACGAAGTAGGTGTGTCGAGAGAACGGGGGAAGTCGTGACCTTGCCGCAATTGTTTTTCGGTTGTTTTCAGCCTTATCATTCAACTCGTCTTGACATTTTACTTGTTTGGACCTGTAAAAAGCTTATTTTCAGCTTTTCAAACATACAAACCGATTAGACGTTAAGAGTAAAAGAGCTATGTTGGTTTGGGGCCACTTTCAAATACTAGTGACAAATTTATTTGATTGACAGACGTTATTTTTCGTTTTTAAATGCCGCTTACTTCAATCAAGTCGATTTTTTAGGTTAGGTTAGGTTAGGTTTTCAAACATACAAACAAGTTAAACGTTAGGAGTAAAAGAGCTATGGGGGTTCGGCGCCACTTTCAAATACTAGCGACAAATTTAATTGATTGACAGACGTCATTTTTTGTTTTTAAATGCCGCTTACTTCAATCAAGTCGATTTTTTAAGTTAGGTTAGGTTATGTTAGGTTTCCAAACATACAAACAGGTTAGACGTTAAGAGTAAAAGAGCTATGGGGGTTTGGGGCCACTTTCAAATTCTAGTGATAGATTTAATTGATTGACAGACGTCATTTTTTGTTTTTAAATGCCGCTTACTTCAATCAAGTCGATTTTCAAGGTCATGACCACCTCCGTTTTCTCTCCGCTCTTGTTATTTTTCCACGATTAATAAAACCAAATTTCAGCCGAGAAAATCAAAGAAAATTTGAGCAAAGATTTCATCGTGAAAATGATCAAAGCGTACGGTAGCATATTTGAAGCCACGGATTGCTTCAACAGAACCTACGGCAGCGCTCTGGTGGTAATTTTTCAACAAAGAAAAATAGAAAAAAATTAACAAAATCGATTTCAGTTGATTTTAATCAGCGTGGCCGTGCACTTGGTTGTCACTCCTTATTTCTTCATATTGGAGCTTTTCGGAAGAAGGTTGGGTTATTTTATATGTTTGCAACTGTTGTGGATCCTGATGCATGCCAGCAGGTTGTTAATGGTGGTGGAACCGTGCCATGCGGCCTTACAGGAAGTGAATATTTCCGAAAATTATTTCAATTTAAAATGTTTTTTTCAATTTCAGTCGCTCTCGATAAACCAAGCAGTTTGCAAGCTGCTCAGCCTGGATGTCGAGCAGGATGTGCGCCAGCAGGTGATCAAAATGGTTTTTATAAATAAAACATTTCCAATTTTTTCTTTCAGCTCGATATTTTTTTGGTGCACCTCTCGCTGCGTCGCGTGAGCTTCAGCGCGTGCGGCCTCTTCGAAATCACCAGGCAATCGATAACCACGGTAAAACCCTTTTTATCGTTAAAATCGTTCGCAAAAATGACCTCTTCGTTTCAGATAACCGCCACAGTCACCACCTACCTCATCATTCTGATCCAGATGAACAAATCCAACAATTAAAAAGTTGATTGATTCGCCAGAATAAAGATCGATTAGTTTTAATTTTGTCCTGCTAAATACCTTTAATGTATTTTAATATTTATTATAAAATTTAAAACAGTCAAAAATACGTGTGGCAGTAGCCACAGGATGTGCGCAACCAATATTGCACTAACAGCGCCCTCGCGGTCGATCATATGCACTAGTAGTTTGTTTGCGATTTTATTGGTGAGATTAAATTGATTAAAATCATTTGCCTTTAATTATAATTCCTGTAATTATTACATGATTAATTATCAAAAACCTAATTAAATGCGGTTACAACCGCAAATGCACAGATAACTCGCCACGATCTGAGTATATTTACGAAAGTTTGTAAACATTATGGCTTGTACGCGCTTATGCAAAGGCAACCAGCACAACACACTTGCACACAGGGCTGCATGAGAGGCGCAAGTTCAAATTCTCAATAAGCCCGAGAGTAAAACAATTTACTCTGTTTTGATCAGAATGTATTCTTTCCAATTTAATAGTTTTAGCTCACTCAAAGTTTATTACAAATAATATGAGAAACATAGATTGTAAACTCTATTATTAATAACGTTATTCAGAGCAATCGTTTGATGCAATTGCTTCTGGGATATTTCGTGGAGCATAAAGAATTATCCTTCATCCGTATTATATATAACAATGTTGTGATATACCTCCTATAGCCAAGCCCCAAATTTAATAGATAATTGTGCCGCAAAACACCAATCAAGTTCCTTAAAATCATTCAAAATAATTATTAACGGCATAAAGAAATTATATTGCTAATGATTGAGGTTTTAACTGTTGAGGAATTTAACAATAAAAATAATTTAAATATTTTTCAAGCCGTGCTGAAAAAATGTCTTCGACGCCACTGTGCATCAATTGGGTTGCCATCTATGGGTGGCAAAAACAACATTGCTGACCTATTGATTTTCATTTTACGTGTAAGATGTCGCCACATGTATCATCCAACAAAACACCATTTTATGATAACATTTCAAAGTAAAACAACTTAATCATTGAATTGTTAAGCTAATTCTATATTTAATTATCGATTTAATTGTGTATTAAGAAAGTTGGCATGCGATCGCAGCGTCCCCTCACTGAAAAGTACGGGCAAGAACTACTAGTGCGTCGGTAACGCCAAGAGATGGTACTTTTTGTCAATAAATGCAATTTAATCGCAAAAACCGTATTACGTTTGGCTTTAATTGTACAAAAATACAACTAGTCGAGGCAATTGCAGAAAAATTTTACTTTGTTATGTGTTAGTGTTGAGTGAAATTATTCTATCCGGCCACCTGGTAAACAAGCACGGTATTATCGAATGCAATTAACATCGATTCATATTTTTATTTTTATTTATAAATAATGGATTATATTTCTTGTAATATTTCGATCCAAAGCAATGTGAAGTATGCGACTACTCCGATTCCTAAAGACGTCATCGGGCAGACCGGTCAAGCTGGACAAATCAAAATGTTGTTAAACAGAAAGACGTATTTAGTTGTATCACTGCCGTGAGAATTAAAACCGATGTATCCTTTAATTAAAACCATTTTGCGCTTATGTAAACTAAACCTGTGTTCAGTGTAATAATAATAATAACAGCATGGCAATAATTGATGCATTGTTGATGCTGTGTAACTAGATCCAATAAATTCCATAGGGAATAATGGCTACAAGGGGGCTATGCTTGCATTGCTTGTTATTAGATAAGGGTAAAAATAATTGTGTTACTGTGGCTACCGTTAAATATGCTTGCAATATTTGTGTCTAGATTGCGATAGCGCCGAAGACTCCTCAAGTCCGAGAACGGGCAATTTTGAGGCAGACCTGAATCCACGTTCGATTTTTTTTTTTAATTTTTGGACATCGCCCCACTAGTGTATGCAACCATGTATACAAATCTGCTTGATTGGTTGCCCGTTTTTATTCAATCCATTTATTTTACTTTAAATTTCAGCGATCGAAAAATTGACAACAAAATCTGTGTTCGTTTCGAGCTTTCCCTAAGGTCTGTGGATGCAAACGTCGAACTATTCTGTTTTACAGTGTGTGCTCCGTTTTCCTCAGATCTATGGTAGAGAGCGAGAATGAAGAATTTCATTATTATTTTTCTAAATGAACTTTTTTTTGCAAGTTGATATTTGGAGAAAAATAACTCTTCTCACTTCTGCTCTCCTGGTACCTGACCCAAGCAATTGAAATTTTTGCCAACAAATGTTCGATTAATTTTTGAAAAATAAACTTTCTCCGAACTGAACGAAACTTGCAGGAAAGGTGTATTTTGGGCCGTAGATCACGGGAAAATATTAGTTTTTTAATCGGACTTCAAACGGCCGAGATATTCCAAATTTTATTCTGCGGGTAACTCTTCTCACTTCTGCTCTCCTGGTACCTGACNGCCAACAAAATGTGCGATCAATTTTTGAAAAATATACTTTGTTGGAATTAAACAAAACTTGAAGGAAAGGTGTATTTTGGGCCGTAGAACACGGGAAAAATATTAGTTTTTTGATCGGACTTCAAACGGCCGAGATATTCCAATTTTTATTCTGCGGGTGACTCTTCTCACTTCTGCTCTCCTGGTACCTGACCCAAGCAATTGAAAGTTTTGCCAACAAATTTTTGATTAATTTTTTAAAAATAAACTTTGTTCGAATTGAAAGAAACTTGCAGGAAAAGTATATTTTGGGCCGTAGAACACGGGAAAAATATTAGTTTTTTGATCGGACTTCAAACGGCCAAGATATTCCAATTTTTATTCTGCGGGTGACTCTTCTCATTTCTGCTCTCCTGGTACCTAACCTAAGCAATTGAAAGTTTTGCTAAGAAAATGTTCGATGTTAGGTACCAGGAGAGCAGAAGTAAAAAGAGTAATTTTCTAAAATATAAAATTGCAAGAAAATAATTTTCACTTCAGGGAAAATAATTATGAAATTCTTCATTCTTGCTCTCTACCATAGATCTGAGGAAAACGGAGCACACTCTGAAAATCAGAATAGCTCGACGTTTGCTACCACAGACCTTAGGAAAAGCTCGAAGTGAACACAGATTTGGATTGTTTCATTTTTTTTTTCATCAATTTGGCTGAAAATTTTAAAATAGACTAATTTGAGGTCTCTGATTACTAATTTGTTAGAATTTTTTAATCTGACGTCAAATACAGCTGTTATTAACGTTTTTGAAAATTTTCAAAATATCGTTGCTAGTTTATCTCCTAGAAAAAAACCGATTCGATTTCTGAATTCGCGAGCTCTATAAGTATAGCAAATTTCAGTTCGATCGGAGATGGTCGACCTCCATGTCAAAATAAAAGTAAGGTTAATAAAGGGAAATAATTACATATTTAATGAGATTCTCGCCTTTACATCTCAAATTTTGTGTATTTTATACATGGTTTGTTAAAAAACCGGAAAATAATAACATACTTAATTAATTTCTCGTTTAATATTTCCGATTTTATGTATTTTGTACATTCAAAAAAACAAAAAATGCTTACATATTTAATGAATATTCATAATTTTTCACAATTTAAACGAATTTGGAAAGAGGTCCGCTAAATTACCTTGGCCTGGGGCCCTTCATAATTCATCAGACTGCCTATTACCGATTATCTGGCTCTGGTTAACGCTACCTGGCACTCATTTTACTTTGACAATCAACAATTTACAAATTAGATTTTGATTAATTATTGTGATGTTCGTGTGCAAAGTTTGGAGGAAAAAGCTCAGTTATTACATATTTGTTATGTAAACTTTTTCCGGAAAAACTGAGTTTTTTTCTTGATGCAAAACCACTTAAATGGCGTCTATTTTATGCTATTACGTTAGCGCATTTTATATATATTTTTGTAATTTTATTTACGTCATATTTTAAATCATACCGAGATAAATTATGACATGATTACTGCTGGCTGTGGTATTGGGGTAAGTATAAACAAAAAGCAAGTGAATATGAGTCAAGTACTATTTTGGTAAGCTACACCAGCAGAGGACAACAATTATCAATTTAAATATTCTTTAATAAGCTTAAATAATATAAAATTCTCAATCAAGGAATGGAAATACAATATTAAATACAAATGTGTATTTATTTTCCACGATTTAACAATACTTATATAGTTTATAAAAAATTAAATATATTTCTAATAAAATAATACTTTTACATTTACGATATCTTAGTCTTAGTTATAATACATATGCAGATTAATCAAATGTTACCAAAGTGCATTTTAAACATCGCCGGTAATCTAATAAAATTTCTTATAATTACGCAGTCGATGGTCTTATTATAAACGATTTACATATATTTTTATAACATAAAATGTAAGTATAATATAAAAAAAAATATCACAATAAATTCTAGAATACACAAATTGATTTACAAAATGTCATGAAAACGCAAAATAGCACGTCCTGGAATTTCAGATTGGCATAGTTTCTGCACTACTGATGAAGCTTCTTCGGCAGGAAATTCGGTATGGGGTGGTGGAATTATCTAAACATAAAATTAATTAATAAAAATAATAACTAAAGAAAAATAAATTACCTCTCCACTAGCAACGCATTGGACCAAATCGCGCAATTGTTGGACATCGCCTTTAACAACGGCCTCTATTTTTTGCCCACGCTCAGCAGCAAGGCTAGAGAACTTTGGAAGAAGTCGATCAGCTACCTCCTCACCAACCAAAACAACACCTTTCTAAAATGAAATAAAAATTAATGAGGATATTAAAGAAAAGCATTATTAATTACATCATTTAAACATTGTAATGATCTATGCAGAGATCTTGAAGTGGTTCCAAAACCAATGACTATATCAACAAATCCAGAGCAAGCATCTTTCGTTCTTTCTATAATCTGCTTTTCATAAACATCTTCATTCCATTGCACCAAATTAACACTAAAATATGCATTTTAATAAATTTAATTACTGTAACCTATTAATAAACTTACTTGTCCAATTCCTTGGCTAATTTGAAGCCTTCGTCTTTTAAACTAGCTACTGTTACTTTTACGCGATCTTTATGTTCGCTGGATTTGAAATGGTGTGCTGCTATACGCAAAGCCCAAAGCGCCAAGCCTCCTGTTCCAACAATTAAAATCTTAACATCCTGATGTGGACGTTCGGATAGAAGATTTTTAACGTAAACATGTGCGGCAAGTACAGCATTTTTGGCCAGTAATGCTCCTGATGGTAAAATTGCAGCCACACTTAAAGGAAGATTTTCGGGAACTGGTACCAAATAACTTAAATCCGGCACAACTATATATTCAGCATAACCATTAGGTAACCCATCAAAAGGATATAAAACAACCCTTTGACCAACTTTATGCGTGGAGTTCGTTACATTGCTACCTATTTCGTCGACAACTCCTGATACTTCAAAGCCTGGAAACATGGCACCATCTCGGATACCTTGGTGTGCGCAGTTACTACTTTCTTCAGGAATTGTTTGATTTGAACCAATTTTTGTTACGGATGAAGTGCGATTTCTTATCAAATAGCATGCACCAGCGCAAACAACTCTTATTCTTGCTCCATTTACAGGCACCGGCGGGACTGGGACTTCAAAATTGAAAACACAATCTTTGATTACTGATCCGGGTGATTCAATTGACACTTGACGGCATAACTTATTCATAGTTGTAGTTTCAGTCCTTGAAATAAAATGTAATTGTTATATTTGTCAGAATGCTTCGATTCATTCTATTTGCACTAAGCTAGCATTTTAAAAGTGTCAAAAAGTTCCAGTTTTAGTTTTTTTGAAGATGACTTTTTGGTTTACAATTTTAACTAGTATAAATTGCCTAGTGTTAATTTCGTTTGTTGTTAACTTGGTTAAAACATTTTTTGTTGCTTATTTATTGTTGGATAATATCAAGCAGCTACAAATATTACTACCACTACTACTGCTGCTCGACAAAAAATAGAAACAAAATAATTGAAATGAAAATAAAAAAACCACATTTCGTGTTTTTATCGAGTAGTAGTAGTAGTAGGACCTCGAGGTACTTCGGCCATATTTATGTTAAGATAATGCTAGTTACTCTATAACATTATTGTAAAACGAATGATTTTGATGTTTGAAGCCACATTTTATTACCAGAAAGTGTTTGGAGTCTGAGACTTAATTTAATTTTGCAAACAGTATGAAATGTATTGTTAAAGTTAAAAAATAATAATTGTAGTAAAAAGCATTTGAAATTCATTGCAGCTGGCTCGTGGGCCAGCGGTCCGTGTGCACGTGGCACGTGGACATCCCTGCTCTACAGATATGCTTCAATAACTAGAGCGCTATTAATTGTACCGTGGTCACGCGGCCAAGTTCTGCCCGTGCCCGACGTTGCTTAAAACGAGAAACATTCGCAGATTTATTTTTAGTTTATTGCATTAATGTGCCGTTTTAATCCGCTACTTTTCATAATTTTGCAATTATTTTTAATTGTTTTTTTGTATAATACGTTGTTTTTAATTTTGAACTTTTTTTGAGCAGATTTTATTTATGTATTTTAATTCTTATTTCATTTGATTCGTTATTTTCGTTTATTATACAAGGTGCATAACTGTCTGTCTATTCTCTCTCTTAAATCCGATTATCGCCGAAGAAAAGTGGGGGTAGCGTCAGTACAAAAAATATAGTTTTGATTGAAACAGGGTTTAGTCTAAAACACGATGTGGAAGATTTACAGCGGCTTTCGCGTTGGAAGAGTACATCCGTAAAATTGAATTCGTCAGCCTATCGTCAACCTACATAACAAACGCTCCGAATGCAATTTCTCTTTTGAAGTCCCAAACCATTTATTGTTTTATTACTAAAAAACTGTGGATCTGTTATCAAAAGATTTTTGCCGTCAATTCGGAACGTTACATCGTAAAGATTTTTACCCAGCCCTTGCTAATTTTAATATAGAATTTAAATATCATGGCTAGTGTCAATACATCGCTACTATTTTTAAAAGAAAAATTTTCCGGGCGCTTGATAGAAGAACATCAAAAATTACAATAATTTCTCCATGTTGGCCGTTTAAATGTCATTTCGGGAAAATCAGTAAAGATAATTTGTGGACAATCTTAATATCTACAAATTTTTCAAATATAATTTTCTTGTATTTACAATAGATTTTGATTTATTGTTTAGAATGCAATTTAAACGAATTCAGTTTTATTAAAACTTCTCATTTTTGACAGTTAAATTATATAATAAAATTTTGGAAAAATCAATTAAGTTATTTTGTGTACAACCTTAATATCAAAAATTTTTTGCAATATAATTTTCTTGTATCTACTTTTTGGTTTATTGGTTAGAATCCAATTTAAGCGAATTTGGTTTGATCAAATTTTCATATTTTTGGCATTTTAAATGACAAAATGTTGAGAAAATTACTGAAGATATTTTGTGTTTAATATCTACAAATTTTTTTAATATAATTTTCTTATAGCTACAATAGATTTTAATTTATTGGTAAGAATGCAATTTAAGCAAATTTGGTTTTATCGGAATTTCTCACTTTTGACAGTTTATATCAAAATTAAAAAAAAAATAATTATTATATTTTATGTATAACCTTGATATCTACAAATTTTTCCAATATAATTTCCTTGTATCTAGAATAGATTTGCATTTATTGGTTAGAATGCAATTTAAGCAAATTAGGTTTTATCAGAATTTCTCATTTTTGGCAGTTTAATGTCAAAATTTCGGGAAAATCAATAAAGATATTTTATGGACAACCTTAATATCTATAAAATTTCCAAATATAATTTTCTTGTATCTACAATAAATTTTAATTTATTGGTTAGAACCCAATTTAAACACAATCGATTTATTACAATTTCTCAATTTTGACGGTTTCTATATCAAAATTTTAGGAAAATCAATAATGATATTTTATGTACAACTACAATATCTACAAAATTTTCCAATATAATTTTTTAGTATCTACAATAGATTTTGATTTATTGGCCAGAATCCAATTAACTTAAGTTCGCTTTTATTAAAATTTCTCAGATGACAGTTTAAATGTCAAAATTTTGGAAAATCAATTAAGATATTTTGTGTACAACCTTGATATCTACAAATTTTTCCAATATAATTTCCTTGAATAAACAATAAATTTTGATTTACTGGTTACATATCAATTTAAGCGATTTTTTTTATCAAAATTTCTTATTTTTGACAGTTTAAATGTCAAAATTTCGAAAAAAAAATAAAGATATTTTATGTACAATCGTAATATCTACAATTTAAGCAAATTCGCTTTTATTAAAATTTCTCATTTTTGATGGTTTAAATGTCAAAATTTTGGGAAAATCAATAAAGATATTTTGTGTACAATTTTTGATATCTACAAATTTTTAAAATATAATTTCCTTACATCAACAATAGATTTTGATTTATTTGTTACAAATCAATTTAAGCAAAATTTTTATCAAAATTTCTCATTTTTGACAGTTTAAATGTCAAAATTTCGGAAAAATCAATAAAGATATTTTATGTACAATCGTAATATCTACAAATTTTTCCAATATAATATTTTTGTATCTACAATACATTTGTATTTATTGGTTAGAATCAAATTTAAACGATTTTAGTTTTATCATAATTTATCAATCTTGACAGTTTAAATGTGAAAATGTTGGAAAAATCAATAAAATTATTTTGTGTAATTAATATCTATAAAATTTCCAAATATAATTTTCTTGTACCTACAATAAATTTTAATTTATTGGTTAGATCCCAATTTAAACGAATTCGATATATAAAAATTTCTCAATTTTGACATTTTCAATATCAAAATTTTAGGAAAATCGATAAATATATTTTATGTATAACTTTAATATCTACAAAATTCTCCAATATATTTTTTTGTATCTACAATAGATTTTGATTTATTCGCTAGAATCCAATTTAAGCAAATTCGCTTTTATTAAAATTTCTCATTTTTGACAGTTGAAATGTCAAAATTTCGGGAAAATCAATATAGATATTTTGTGTACAACCTTGATATCTACAAATTTTTCCAATATAATTTCCTTGAATCATCAATAGATTTTGATTGATTTGTTAGAATGAAATTAAAGCAATTTTTATTACAATTACTCATTTTTGACAGTTTAAATGTCAACATTTCCGGAAAATCAATAAAGATATTTTGTGTACAACCTAAATATCTACAAATTTTTCTAATATATTTTTGTATCTACAGTAAATTTTGATTCATTGTTTAGAATCCAATTTAAGCGAATTTATTTAGGATTTGTGACAATAAATTTAATGATAATTATTTTTCACGAGAATATAATCTGGTTAATATTTTGAATTTGTTTACATATTATACACCATTTTATTTATAATTCAATTTCAGTTAATTTATTAAAAGTCAAAAATTTAATCAAACCCTATACTCCGGACTTTTGCCAAGAAATTTTAAAACATTTTATTTTTGCGTTGTTTCATGCGTTTATTTTTAGTTTAATTGTTTATTTTTTACTAATTTATTATTTATTTCAGTATTTTGCCCACTTGAGAGGTTTAGATTTAATAGTAGCACAGTCTAAACATATTTGGCATGTTTTACGATGTAAAGCATTTAACATCATCAATATCAATAATATTTAGTAAAACTACAGAAAAAAATAATAAACTTGTGGTCAAACTATCGATAGTTTTAATATTCGGTGGAATTTAGTTATTTTCAAAACGAATCAAAATTGAATGAAATTGAATAATTAAAAAGTAAGCTAATTTGAAATGAATGGATGATCTCCCACTGAAATGATTGTACAATAAAATTGAATTGTTTACATTGACCGGGATAACTGGTATGCAGTTAGGGATCATTAACTTCTTTATTGAAATGGCTCGTTCCAAAAGGGTTTTCGACCTCGCTTCTAAATAATTTTTTTAACAAGCTAGAAATACATCAATAAATTGATCGATACAAAGACACAATTAAAAATGCTCAAGGCCAGTATGTTCTTAACGGTACAATAATTTAAGTCGGTTTAAGCCGGCTCAAAATAAATTAAATCAATTATAAGAAGTACTGCTTTGTTATATAGTTTTTAATTTTTAATTAAATAAATTGAAAAATTGTCTTATAGACAATATCAAAAGCAAACATGCCATATCTTTTTGTTATCTTTACGTTTCAATGTAATTTTAAATTAAAGTACCAAACCCATTTGACCCATTTTATAAAAATAATTAATTACAGCAATTATTTATCTAGGAAATTATAATCTTCACATCGACTAAGTTATATTTTAATAACTAGGGCATCTGTAATAACAATAGCAGTTATTACAATTTTTATTAATGAAGTGATGGCAATCTGTAGTATGATTTGCATAGCAATAACACAAAGGTTGATTTATTATAGTACTTTCTTACCTCTGCACTTCCTTGATAGGATCAACTAGCATTTTTTGCTACGAGCAAAACTAATTTAAATTCACTTAAATGTATATGTATTTTGTGTGCGTTCAATTCAATGGTTGAGTTTGTAATAAAGAGCAGCAAGCATTGCAGCTGATATACCTTGTTTGAAATGGTTGTTTACAATTTTGCGGCACGTGCTCGAGACGTGATATGCCGAGGAACGCACACTTTAAAATTGTGTATTTATTGTCTACACTTTACATTACTACAAGCATATTTGATCAAATAGTTATTTTTAGATCAATTGTTTCCAACTCTATGTAATTACTAAATTATCGATCATACAAATCAATTGGCTCAATGGCATTTTGTCCCCTTTTATTATCATTGTTATGATTCTTTTCCAAATTTGTTTGTTAGCATAGTCGAGTTGGTTTTCATTAAAATTTATGATTACAAACTTAAATTGCGTAAACATTTCAGTATAGTTCAAATTATTATGATTTTAAACACTACATAATTTTTTTGTTGCTATTTGTATTTATCATAACATGAGAGTCATGTGTTTCTTTTTTGATGATCTAAAACATATCAATTTTTGGCTGTAATAATAATCCGGTTTAGAGGCGGGCTGTGAGTATTTTCGCTAACGCGTGGGGTCGGTATGTATCCGCTTAGATGGAAAAAGTTGCATGAAAATAAGCTTTCGCACTACTTCTCTTTCAAAATACGATTTATCTCAAATTAATCTGTTAATTTTTGATTAATACGTAATTTTTCGGGTATAACAATATCGCAATAAAACTATTTACGCTATTTGCATTTGTTAGTTACTAAACCTTTCAGATATTTGAAACTCGGTGCAAGAACGCTACAAGCCACAATCTGAATGTATTAGGTAATGCAGTTTAAACTCCAAAATACACAAACACATATAAAGATTATAATATGTTAATGTATATAATTCAATTTAAAAATTGCAATTCTGTAAAATTTGAATTGTGGACCGTTTTGTAAATATATTAAGTCCGCCCAGTTTTGCAAACAAATAACATCATAATTTACGACCTAAACATTGATACAACCCAGCAACCAATAAAAAATATTTAGACGGATTAAATAACATTGTATGATGTTCCATAGGCTGCTTTTAACCATATATCACTGTTGATATAAACAAACAACGATATGATGAGTACATTATTTTACACCTAACATATTTGACCTGATAAAACAAAACAGATTTATCACACCATATATTATTACTCTAATTATCTTATTACTGCAATTAAACTAAAGATATTAATAACCAATTGATCAATAAAAAGCACTATCAAAACCAATCAGGAAAAAATCAAAGTGTATTATTATTAAATTGAAGTGCATAGAAAATATTTTATAATCAACAGATAATGGACATCCAATGTTCACTGTTTATTCCAGATGATAAATATTTAAATAATCAATAAAGGCCATTTAAAACCAATTAAATTTAACTGTGGTGGTGATAGTTCATTTCCTTTATTTTTAACCAAACCATGCAACGTGCTCATGAAAACGAAAACAATACGTGTTTTTTTAGTCGATTAAATTATTTAAATAGAAATTTTATTAATTGCAATAATTAATATAGAAAAGTGCGTGTTTGCGTGAAACAAAACACGTAATACGTGTATTTATAAATGAAGAATCCATGCAACATCTCATTATAATTTACATAAATCAATTTTTGTCAACAACCACTTGTAGGATATTTATTCATTCTATTACGTCTTATATTGATTAATAATTTATTTAAATACACTAATATTTAGATATTGATGAGTCACACAATATCAAAACAACACATTTTCGGCCCGGAATAAATTAAACTGTAATAAACAGATATCAATATTAATTAAGGTTCATTGGAATCAAATATGTTTGTAGTGACAATTGTTTTCATGCATCGCATTCTTTTGTTTGGTTTTAAAAAATCAATAAACCCATTTATTGTAAATACATACAGCGAGTTATCCAAAACCTAGAGGAAGCACAATCAACAAAAACCGCTACATTATATTTATAAATGAAGGAATGAACTGAGCATTTGCATGTATAGGAGGTCGGAGGAATGTCACATGCGCGGGCATACAAGCGACGGAGACTGCGTGCACAAGAAAATCAATTAAAACTTATTTTAGTGCTACAAATTGAATTATGGGATTAAAGCAATACATTATTATATAATAATTCTATATGTTTAATTGAATTAACAACTCAAATTTGCAAGTTAACTTACCAAATTGCGAAAGCAACTTTTTGAACATTTTAATTTGTAATTTTCAAAATATACAATCGAATACTTGATCATTAATATAAAAATTTGACAACATTTTTTTAAATGTGGTCAATTAGTTATGCATTAATTAAAAAAATTACAATTAATTTGTTTTTTTAAAATATTTATTAGGAATTTTTATCTTCAGCATCGGTTGTTTGAAATTTTATATTTATCAATTTAAAATATATAATTAAAAAATTGTTTTATCAATTTAGATTAAAATATACCGGTTTCTATTATTTCATCGACTTTAAACGTGCTTTTTATATACCAATGCTTTCAAGTATGTCTCCAAGAGAGGCAAGAAAAATCATAAACTTGAAGTTGGAAGGCAAACACAGACCAACATGATATTATGCGTACCAATACAAGAAATATAGAAATATGGGTTACAAACTGGAGCTATTATCATAGTACTAATCTAAAAAAGTCCAACATGTGCCCACATTCCAGCCAGCAACGTCATATTCACGTAATTTTTTGGTCATAGTTTACGTCATTATGACCTAAAACATGACGTAAATATGACGACAAAAAGGCGAAAATATGTCAGGGACCAAAGACGTCATTTAGAAGCGTGAAACTGACGTAACTTAATAATGTGAAACAGATATTGACGTCAAATAGACGTGATGGTATCTTTTCAATAAAGTTTTATCAATACTTAAATGGGTAGTGGGCTGGCATTTGACAATCGGTTGTCTGTTATTAAAAATATTACAATTATTTTAACGTACGTTTTGGAGTTTTGCCTTCTTTCTCAGTGCTGGCAGGTAGAAGAACTCCGAAACGTACGCTAGAATAAATGTAATTTTATAAATAACAAACAACCGATTGTCCTATTCTCAGCCCACTACCCATTCCAATACCTAAAAGGACGTTACATCTAATACTCTTATTATTACTTTCAATCTATACAAGATTTATTATTAATCACAATTAATTATAAACACTTCATTAGATGACGTGTACTGAGAATTATTTTGCTGCTGAATATTGATAAATATTCTTTGACTGACACCATTTTCTTTTAACTAATTTCACTTAAGACTTTCACTGAATATCCGAAATTATTTCATCTTAACTTAATGTTTCGGCTAACTACTGATAACAATAGCAATATTGCTATTATCATCATCTTCAAACTCAACGCCATACCTAATGTGCAAGGTTAGATTCGTGAAACGTGTGAATCGTGATTATGTGCACAAGATAGAAACTGCAGAGCCAAATAAAGAGCGCGACGGTTGTGGTCGTTCGACGTGAAACGTACGTCAACATGACGTCTTAAAATGACACAATAAATACGTCATTATGACATCAAAATGAGACGTCACTTGTTCAACTAAAAATGACGTTTATTTGTCGTCATTTATTGGTCATCTGACGTTATATTCACAAATATCACCAAAAATTACGTGAATGACGTGACTCTGCTGGGGAAATAAATGGGGCCTTATTTCTACATAAATATTTTATGGTCAGTAGGTGACCTGTGGTCAACACTGTGCTTGGAGTTGGGCAGACATAGGTGCACAACTCATCGGTATGAACACTTTCTGGCTTTATGAGTCTTAAAAAATTAAAAGACAACTGCAGCTAATCCTGTGCAAAGCTATGTACAAGTTGTAACAATTTTTAAAAGTTTAATAAAAGCTTGTATGTATAGTCAATAATCAATTTAAGTACACTTATGACAGAACACATAAATTGTTTGCAAATCATAAAACCTGCAGAAAAGAAAAATATTTACAATTAAAGCACGCGTATATTTATTATAAGAAATATTATATATATATATATATATAATATTTCTTACAATTAAAGCACGCGTATATTTA